>BRDA01013685.1:37750-54649 GCA_036984385.1 Crenuchus spilurus | reverse complement strand
TAGGATTGAACAATTTGTGTGGCTGCAAGTGGTAAGAGAGTAGGGTGGGCCCTATGTGAAGCTCTAATGGTTTGGCATAGGATATTTTACATCTTATCTTGTGTATGATTGTAATTAAATAACATACATAGGAAGACTTTATTGAATATATGATATAAATATTAAACTGGAGTATGTTATGTGAATGTTTTTGGGACATGTACTTTGAATGTTCAAAGTTTAATGCAGTACATTCAGAACTATTGTAACATAGTATTTTTTTAATCATTAAAAAGCATCTCTTACATAAAGACCATTTACTAATTCACCTAAAGCCTTTGTCACATCACGAAAAAATCCTATGTTACATCAAAGACTTTTGGTTTATACCTAGCTACAGTATATACCATCCCCTAAAGACATTGTTACATTATCTGTGACATTAAACCAGTGCTGCTTTTTTCTTACAGGCAGACAGTGACTCCTACTCTTGGTCAGATGGCTGGCCAGTATTTTATACACACTGGGGTCCAGGGGAGCCCACCAATAAGAAAGATGAAGGCTGCGTAAGCATGCATGGCCGATCCCACTTCATCCAGGGCACCTGGAACGACACATCCTGCGATGTAGCCAAACCATACCTCTGCAAGACCACAACTGGTAAACACACTGAATTTAATTACTAAGCCTTCGATATGTGTTGTGCAAGTGGGCTTTATCTGAAAAGTTGCCACAAATGGATATGAAACATTCCAAATCATTCTAAACATGATTTTATATTAACAAGTCAAGTTACCCCTATAAAGCCAAGTGAAACATCTTCATCATCAATGTGATAATTCATTGATAAATTAGCTGACATAATTTATTACTATATAAATAGCTACATATATTTTAAACAAATAAGAATAAACCGGATGTATAAAATCAGATACATGCATTTTGCCCCCTAGTGGGTTATATGTGCATTGCATGCACGAGAGGATACTTGCAGAGAAATGTAAAGAAAACAGTGTATAAGGGTTAAAAAAAGTTTGCATTCTGTATGTTTTCTGTATCCAATTTTTTTTAACATTTTATTATTTTTTTTAAATGCTGATTCATTTTTGACAAGCATTCTTTTTCTTGCAGAGAAACCACCAGTGACCCCTGCTCCCGGAGACGGGGAGTGCCTGCCAGGGTGGGCACATTATGGGCGTTACTGTTATTATGTGTATAATGCAAAGGAGGGCTTCTCCTGGCCAGAAGCACGCCACTACTGCCTACTGGTCAAAGGAGCTGACCTGGCCTCTGTACACAGCAGAGCTGAAGTGGAGTTCATCAGGAACATGAACTTCACTAAATATCACAACCTGTGGATCGGCCTCACCAAGGACGGCTCATGTACGTGTGCACCTGTCTCAAAACCAATTCAATCAAAACAGGATATATCCCAACAACTGTGTAGCTTTATAATAATGTGTCATTGCACATTATACAGACAGTCCAGTAAATTAAAGCTCATCTTTAGCCTGATCTTGGTTTTCATATGTGGTGAACATAGAATATTGTTAAAGTCAAATGAAAATGATATGTTAACCAATGCACAGACATTTAACCCATCAGTTAAACACATAAGGGGCTGTGAGCGAACTAGGCCGAATTAATACACACACACACACACACACATATATACATACATACATACACATTACACTTATATAGCACTTTTCTAGACACCCAAGGACGCTTTACAATCGACATACTTCATATACACACACTCACATATATACATATATATATATATATATATATATATATATATATATATATATATATATATAAAATTTGACTTGTAACAGTAATTGAACACTTTTTGTTGTGTTTTTAGTAGTAGTTGAAAAGTCTTTTAGACTTTTCTGAATTATTTCTACTTTTTTTATTCTTTTGTAAAAAGTAATGTTTACACATATGCAGTATCTTTATCAATAATAATAATAATAATAGTAAACCTTTGTTTTAGTTATGAAACCACTTTCACAAGTGTGTTGTAATGAAAATGAGTAGTGTCTGCTGATTAAATGTAATCTTTCTGCACTGTTAAAGATGAAAAACCCAGATATTCACAAAGTTTGTAATGAATGATAAATTATTTATTCATGCAAAATAGCTTTATTTTATGGGAGTATACAGGATATTAAGACTACATGACTTTTTGTAGACACTGTAAACAACTCTTAAATGTACTTTTCTGACTGAAACTAATGTTTTAAATTGAATTTCAGTTGGATGGGGCTGGACAGACCTGAGTGCACTGGCCTACACTAACTGGGCACCAGGCGAACCAAACGGGGCTGTCCACGATGTGGGTGAGGAGGACTGTGTGGAGATGTATGAGGACGGAACTTGGAATGATAACAACTGCTTCCAGAAGAGAGGCTTCGTCTGCAGAGCCCACCATTGTAAGAACAGTCATATCCACATCTTTCACACACTCACACAGCTTTGAGATTGAAGGCCTGTGCTCCTTCAATTAACCTGGTTGTGGTCAGTGCATCATATTTACATACTTTTCCCCAATCCCACTACACTCCATCAGACTAGATATGCTGGAGCTGCAAGGCTAACAGAGTTAAGCTTTTGGAGATTAATTAATAAACCTACCAGCAGCCCCTTCAGACAGCAGCAGGACTGACATTCTTACTCTGAGTTGGTTATCTAATATAATGTTTCTCCTTCTCCCACCTAATCATTGACTGGAAATGATCAGCTAGTTGCCACTTGCTTTCTCTCATGTCAGTGAATATAGCCTAGTGCTGGGCAGTAATGATGAAATCCATTATTAAAGGGATTTTCCTAATTTGTGGTGATATCAGAGCCTTTTATTACACTTAAAGTAAAGAACTAGTACTCTGTGCTTGTTTGTTTACACACAATTTTTTATATTGCCATTAGTTAAAGTTACACAGACCATCATACCACTAAACCAAAATGTTATGACAATGTTAGTCAAATGTAAAATAAGGTAATGTTTTATATTAACAGTGTTTTGCTATAGAAAAGATGTTGATCATACCTTTATCAGCACCACCACAACCCACTGAGAGGCTTTGGCCAACTAGATGCAAACCATTGCTGTGGATTTTGTATATCAGTCACAATTAATACAGCTTCAGTATTTATGAGAGACAGAACTGTCCAACTAGCATCTGTTAGTTCTCATATTTACATTACTCTCTTTCTCTAGATGCAACAGACACTACTGATAGTAAACCAACTTCTTCCCCAATTTCTGGTGAGATTTGTTTTCTATTTTTAACAACTGTTTAGTGTTCTGATATCAATAGAATGTCTTACTCTAAACTTTGTGTTTTTATTCGTTTTTATCTAGTTTCTTTTGTCTTTGTCTTGCAAAAAAAAAAAAAATGATGGAACCTTATTTACAGCATTTAGCAGTTTCTCTTATCCAAAGCAATTAACCTTTTCAGGCAGGATACATTTGTAGGTCAATATAATGTTAGGGGTCTTGCCCAAGGACTCTTATTGGTATAGTGTGGTGTGCTTGCCTAGGACGCCAAGTTGGAGGCACGATTGTTGCCCATTACACTATACCCAGCCACTGACCAAAAATGTAAACCTAAAAGTGCCCGTAAAAAGTATTTTCTCTCAAGAGCTGAGCATGTAATGAATAAAACACAGTATCAGTACCAATTTAAAGAATATTACCAGAAAAATGTGAAGTATGGAGCATATCTATATCTATCTATATATATCTATATCTATATATATCTATATAGATATATATATAAAACCTGACTGTATGTCTGACTGTCAGGCCATGAAGGAGTAGTTGCCGGAGCTGTCATTGGGGCGATTTTGGCTGTGGCGCTGATTATGGCCATGTTATACTACGTCTTCCATGTGAAGGGAGTCAAGCTGAATTCTGTGAGACTCCCTGGCAGAAACACAAAGCATGTTGATGTGGTGAGTTATTGTTTTAGTTGTATTATCACATTAGTCCCTGGATTTACATATTAAATTCATCCAGAGAAGATATAATATGGAGTAACTGCATCTTGCTATTGAGACACTGAAGGGTGCATCTGAGTGAGTTCAAAATGAGTTGCTTGTTATGGGGCACTGATTGAGGTGGCTTCCATGGTGTCGTGTTTTCTATTATTTTTTACTTATTTTCTTTTAAATAATTAGTTACTTTCTCCTAGAGAATGATTTTATGACAATATGTGAAATATTTTTATCAAAGTAAAATGGGATAAAAAAAAATGCAAATCTCTAAAAAGACACAAAATAGAGCAACATCTCATAATTAACAGCCGACCGTAATTTATCAAAGATCAGTGTCAATTTCAGACAATTTGAAATCTTCAGCAATAATTCAGTGCAGAACAATTTTAAACTTTTAATATTTATAATAGATACATCTGTCATTAAAATCAAACTACTCTCGTTTTGTAACAAATATTAAATGAACAACAAATACTTCCCTCACTTACAGTATTCTACATCCTGTCTGCTGTAGTGGGCCAGATCTTAACTTTCATCTTTTTGCTCTTTTTTAAGCCTGCGTTCAACAACCCCAACTTCGCAGGAGAGTCGGACACATGAACACGTCTACAGTCACTCCAGTTTGTACAGAAGGTGGATACAGCTTTTATATCTTAAAGTAATTTTAAAGCATCATTTATTTTAAGTAACAAAGTCTTCAGTGTATTTGAAAATGATGAATTTTGAGCAGTAATCCTAAAATGTACTACTTTAAGTTAATTATAGTTAATTATTGGATATATGAAGTACCTCTTGTAAAAAAAAATTAAGCTAATGTAGGGGTGGGGGGTATGGCAACTACCACAATGTATACATGATACATCTCGTTTTTCTGAGGTTTGGTGAATTTGAATTTTTTTTTTTGCATTTAGTTTACATATGACACTGCATTTAATCTGTATGAACAAGACTAATTATACTCTATAAACATGCTGCTGCTCAGTGTTCTTTAAACAAGAATATATATGCTATGCTAAGCAAAGCACTCATTATGATGAACTACTATATTGCCCACCCCTAAGTTAATACAGTAAATGTTTCTTGTACATATATTTTTCGATGAAACTTCAATTAAAAAAAACACTATTCTGGAAGACCAAGTGCTCCTGTCTCAGTATCTACAACAAACACAGTAAGAACACAAATTCTGCATTTCTTCCCCAAAAACTTTATTGCCATGAGCTGTGGCTGATGGTTAGAGGACATCATGACCCCAAAAAAAACAGCCAGGCCTCCACACTCCTCTGTTTTCCACCAAAGCTACAAACATCTGCAAAATACAGCTCTGGGAAAAGGGTCTTTTGTCAGTTAAAGAAAAAAAAAATTGCCGATCTTTATACAACACTGTACATAATAGTTAACCATATTTACACATCCAACAAGGCAAAAGGTATCAATTACAAAATAACTCTGAACAATCTGAATGAAAACAGTTTCAGTCATTTAAGTGAAGGTGTGTGATGGAACATAAAAGCCCAAGCAAAAGCAAAGTGAAGCTCAAAACAATGTGGATATGGAGCCAGGCATCTTCTCTTTCTAGTGATCGCACACTACCAAAAACAAAATACAACCATTTAATTTAGTGTGCAGAGCTGGCAGGGAAAAGATAATCTAATAAAAGCAGCCTTCTTGGGAAGAAGTGAACATATGAAACAGACAAACCAAAAAACAACAATAAATCAATAATATTAATAAATCCAGAGTACTCCTTTGACAACCGTGATAAAAATAAATACATCTCATTATTTTATGATTCCATGTGCAGCCCTTATATCTCGGCGTTCCTATCAAAAGTTCTGTTTCCTATTGAAATTCCAGTCGGTTCCTTGTTCAGTTTTTCCAGTACAGGAATCCCAGAGGGAATTTCAGCAGGGAATACCTCTTGGCACAGAAAAGGTTAATCACAAAGAAGATCAGTGAGGAGGGACTCTTCAATTTTGTTTCAAAACCATGAGAAAGAATCAGACTGTAAATCAACTCTATTATTTGCTTGAAACCCAAAAGTCTACAATTTTTCTGAAAGAAGAAAGCTATGGAGGTTGTAAATCATTTTAAAATATCAATTGAATGTGCAAAGGGCATATGCGGCCAGTTATGTTATTCAGCAAAATCCCTACATTGCCAATTTCATTTATGGATAACTATAAGAAAACTCCATTGCCCACCTCTGACCGCAGCTAATGTGCTGCTCTAGTTGGTCATGAACAGAAACTAACAATTACAACCTGGTCAATAAGATCCAGCACTAGAAAGAGGAATTACAGCAGTAACTTAAAAAGTCATGTTTTCCATTATGTTGTAGAAGCCACTGCTGCATCAATCAGCTGGAATTCTGAGATGTGACAAAGTGAATTCACAAAAATAAAAAAATAACTGCACACATCAAAAACTGAAGTAAAAAGCTGTGCAAAGAATGGTGTAAATAGGCACTAAAATCAGAGGGCAAAAAAATAATCAGATTTCACGTCATTCCACATCTTTACACTGAGTTAATCAGGCCCATGAAAATACAAAGGCTACATTTCAGAGACATGATGCTGTTTTGGGGACTTTCTGATAATCAGAGACACAAACAAGGCTTTTTCTTTTTCCATAAACACAGCATTACATCCAGTTCAAGCTCAGCTTCAGATGGCAGAAGCCTTGCTAATGGCATTAGCAGAAAAGTGCATTTACGCTGCCTGTCAATTGAACTTATGAAAAAGGCCAGCTTACAAATCATGTTCAGAAATACACGTACATATAAACCAAATAGTACAAATGTTACTCTATAAAGCTGTTGGGTTCTTCATTTAAATGGCCCCATAATCAACATAACTAAGTTTGGCTAAACTGGATTCTCTCAGTAAATGCTCTTCACATGTAGGATACATTCAGTTTCTGATCTAGATAGGCCAGCAGGCCCTGCATTAATCAGCTTCAGTGTAAGGCACACATGTTCAGTCTAATAGAGTGTTTCCGTCTCTAAATTAGTTATGTGAATATGTTAGTCCCAGTATCAGTAAATGTTAAGAGTGAATATGTTAAATTGTTGTTCCTCTGCCTCCAACTCCACACCATGCTTGAGGTAGAATTACATTTTGTTACCTTGAATGACAAATGCCAGATTTGAAGAAGCAGTGGCTCGTACAGAAGTGTATGTGAAGGTAATTGGCATTTAGGTTCTACTGGGTTGGCTTTCTCAGAATGAAAAATGACCTTATAAATCGAGGGGGTGTCATTTTTCAAACTAAATCAAGCAGGGAAGACTTAAAAATACTGAAGCATAATAAGACATCGAAGCCTTCAAAACGAGTTCATGGAGAAGATAATTCAACTTAAAAAATAGAAATAAAATATGTTTGTAAATCGTGACATCTGTACACTTATTTTGCTGGTGTTTTTTCCAAGGTTGACATAATACCCAACTAAGGGAGGAAAAATAATCATCATTCAACAAAGACCAATATATTACTAATAATAAAGTGTAATAATAATAATAATAATAATAATAATAATACAGGCAAAATAAATAATCTTGATATCACTGTTCCGTTTTCCCACAAGCAAGAGGACCATGATTCACATATGTGGCTGCCAACAGACAGAAGGTTCATTTTCAGTTCATTATTACATTTTGCGAGTAACAGTAGGACAAAATATAGAAAGCCTACCTGTAGTGTGGAACTCATCTTTACTCATTTGTAGGCTTTATTATCTTCTGTTAGCAAGCCTTCTCCATATTCTGAAGGTCACCTTTCTCCAGCATCTGATGGGGATGATGGAGAAGCAGAAGAAAAAGACTTGTGTTTCTCACTCACTCACTCAAAAGGTAGTACAAAAAGTCCAAGTCCCACCAAGTCCTCGTTGGTCACATGTGGCTTGCAGAATTTCCTGAAACACAGTGAGCTTATGTCTTCTCTCCTTCTGTTACCATGCTTATAAAAACTAACTGGTCAGGCCAGGTGGACAGGCAAAAATCAAAAAGGGCAAAAGCATTCAGTCATATCTGGAGCATGGACTTGGTTTCTTCCAGAACAAAGTGCAAAAGGAATCCACGGGTCTGTCCCGGTCAACCCCCTTCCTTTCCTCAACAGAACAGAACACCACAGTGAAATGAAAGAGGTCAGTCCCCCTTGGCCAGCGGGGTCACAGGGGTCAGTGAGAGTTTGAAGTGTCCAGTTTAAGCCAGTGAAGGCCCTGGCGGGTGTAGCGCACCAGAGGGTTCATGGCAGATGTCAAACTCAGCTGTCCCATTGCACCATCCAGCTCATTTAATATACCTGCAGAGACACACACACAAGCACAAAGTCTTTAACGGGACCTGAAACATTGTACTTATGCTATTAAATTCAAGAGGAGGTTTTTTAACTTTATGCAGAGTTTGGCCTCATCACTTTGGACATCTTCAGTTGGCCACCTAGTATAAATAACATTAGCTATGCTAAGGAATGAATGACAGCCATTAAATGCACCTCAATATGTCTAATTTAACCTGCCACAGATGGTAGCATAGTCACTGTTGTAAACGGTGAGCTACTTTGTCATTACTGTTGACCCCAATTAGGCAGGGCTATATCAACCCACCCATCTGCTAAGACTCTCCCAATCACTTGCAATGTCCCTGACTGTGTAAACTACCGTGATTAACCAAAAGAAATGACATTATTCTACCAACTGGCCAGTCAAGTTGTGTGGTCATCCTGTAGTCATATTAGGATTTACAGGTCTAGAGGATTTTCTTTATGGGAATAATGAGTTTTAGTATATTGTCACTATTGCACCCTGACATTTTGTCCAGTGTATATTTTTCCTGAGAATCAATGGAACTTCTGAAATATGAGCTTGTTAAAAAGTTAAGAAATGAACACCATAACATGCAGCCCAACACTGCAGTGCATTAGTAATTGATGCTCTTACATAACAGGATTGACTTACTTTCATCTGACATCCTTTTACCATGCTGGACTGTTGAAAAGATATAACAGAGCTAATAGCATAGACTACAGAATGAAGTCTATGAATGTCTAGCACTGGCCAATGCTTTTTGTTGCTCACAAAATAAGTAAACAGTGATATGAGGAAGCCTGTCAAAAATTGATTGTATGGCAAAAAATGCATAATTTTTGCCTTTAGTGTGCACAATATCAACTATACACATTTGAATGAACTGACATACAAATACATGCAAAATAATCATTCTTCCACTATGCAAACATAACGCCATTAATCTGTGACACATGACCCATTTTTCTGCTCTGGACCTACCACTGCCTTTACGTGCAAACTCCTCAGCCTGCTCCCATGTGTCATGAGCGCTGAGAAAGAGGGCGGTGATGTTAACATAGGAAGATGCCACCTGCTGGATAACCTGTGGAATGGCCACAGTGCTGCTGCTGGGGTTGGAGGCAGGACCTGAGCTTGCAGAGCTGGCAGGAGATGGCATAGGAGACATGGGAGAGGGGGTGCCCATGCTTCTGAAACAATCAGACATCAGAAAAATAAAAAGTTTTTCATCTCTTACAACTGGATGTATTACTTACAGGTTACACACCCATCAGCAACAACAAACCAATATGCCAATAATGCTAAATGATTTTGGTCTTCCATGAGTCTTCCAAAATGATTTTGGTCTTCCAAAATAGCCCTGACCCACTGAGGCATGGACTCTATAAGACCTCTACCAGTGGTACCTGGTGCCAAGAAGTTAAAAGCAGATCCCTGTCTTGGTGTGGTGTTTCCATGTTCTGAGGCATGCCAATGTTTCAGGGAACTTCCATGTCTGTTTCCTTCAGGCTCTCTACTTTCATGAAGGCTGTTCAAGATAGTTGTGCTCGAGTCATTGGTCACAGTATAGTGTTCATACTCCTGGAACTCTATAAACCTCTACAGAACTAAATTAATCAGTCTTTTTCCCAGTGACTGACTGCCCACCAGTCTGGCCTGACACTGATGGAAGATAGGCTGCTGAAACTCCTGACTGCTGAGATCTCTCCATCACGTGGTTCCTGCCTAGTTTAGACCAGCTGCTCACCAAGCAAGTACTATGACCTGTTCCAGATTAGCGATCTGCCCTACACCACCATTGAAGCTTACATGGACTATTTCTTCTAGCACTACTGCGGTCTGGAAGTTAGGGATCTGGTCTTGTAACTGGAAGGTCGCCAGGTTGATTCCTGGGCAGGTAAAGACTGATGTGCCCTTGAGCAGGGCACTTAACCACCAACTGCTCCCCAGGCGCTGTGGATAAGGCTGCCCACCGGAGGGAGAAGTTTTCCTAGCCACTGTTGCCATTACCTTGCTCACCAGGAATGTTGTATTTTTATGTTATTAATGGAACTCTGTAAAGCTGCTTTATGATATCATTTTTAAAAAGCCCTATATAAATACAATTGGCTTGACTTTGGTAAATTTAAACTTAAAGAAACACCACAGCAATATAGCATCAATTTCCAGTAATAACTGACATTTGTGTGTAATAAAACAGTATTTAAAATAAGCATTTCATTATTATGACTGGGCACACCAAAAAGACAGATTAAATAGATGGCTGACTTACTTTGAGATGCAGGGGGAAGGAGTCTGCATATTCTTTGAATTCTTAAAAAAAGAAGACGAAAATAAATAAATATAAAATAAACAATAAAATCACAAACACACACATACAAGAATGTTATCAACTTTCTAATGTACATTAATGTCACTATGTCTACTTCTAAAAAAAAAAAAGAAAAGAAAAGTAAGGGATGATGTTAAAAGAAGAAAATGTATTATTATTAGAAGAAAATATATTAACAGAATTAACCACTATTTAAGAAGCATGAATTCAGGCCTGAGGTGCCTTACATCTAAAACTTTTCAGCTGCCGTACAATGTACTTAGCAGAAAGAGCTTCAATACTACCTTGAAGTGATCAGTAAGCGTGCGAGAATACTTCAGAGCTGATTCTCTCTTACAGCGGAACATGGCCATCTGCAGCAGAGCCTGGCAGCGCATACTGAACAAAAAGAACAGTCACCGGTTATTACAGCAACCCTGCACAGCAACAGCACAAAGCCACTTCAAACACAAATGATGTGCTATTTCTAGAAAAGACAGTAAAAATTAAATTTTTGCAGTAAAACTGGTCTGCATTAATGTCAATGATCACATATGTGGAATTTGCTGGACTGGATCTCAGAGCGAAAAAGAATCATTATTAATGCTGACATTAAAAAACACCTTAAGATTTTAGTATGGGTATGTGAAAAGAAAATTAGTGTTTTTGGCATTTTTATTGACCATTTTGTATTTACAGTAGTGCTATATTAATAATGCATTAACATGATAAATTCACAACAAATGTATTCACTGAAGGGCAAATATATGCAAATAAGCCAAATGTGATACTTTGTGTTACTACACAAAGTAATTACTCATTAGAGATGCACTAATAATCAATACTCAAAGTTTCAACTGCTTTTTAAAAACAGACATGTTATTTAAACTGAGAAATGTGAAAAGTGTGTCTGTGTTCTATAAAATAAACATTTGGTGTTAAAGACAACATTGAGTGTTTTTAAGTTATAACCAGAGTATCCACTTGGGATTGACTAGCATGATGGTATCATTATCCAAGTCAAAATTCTGTTATGTTGTGTGTTCTGCAGAGATTCCTATGAAATCTGATATTCTTCCACTCTGTATTTGTATGAATGGGATGACAAAGTTCTTCTTGAATATATGTTACACAACACATTTAAAATACAAAAACACTCAGTCATTCCTAGGAATTAAACCAGGCTCTCGGGTTTGACAGACACCCACCAGAGGACAAGGAAGTCTCGCTCAGATGCAGGAGCTGAAGGGTCCAAGTAGTTCTTCAGCTTCAAAATGAATCTAAGCAGGAAGAGAATAAAAATAACTGTTTGGCAACTGACAAGAAAGAAGGTGAAAATCATGTCTAGCAGCACTGCACAAGAACATATTGTATTTCAGAGAAAAAATAAAAAGCACATTCAGGTTTCCACACATATACAGCTCGGAAAAGCAGATCACTTTGCTTCAATCAAGTAACATTTCTGGGGAAAATAATTTCCCAAAGAGAAACTATAACTACTAAAAATTATCTAACTATTAAATAATCTAAAAAGTAAAAACATCCTAGGAACAATAATATTAATTAATTAACCTAATTATAATTAGGGCTGTTTTTGTCAAGAACTTTGTGATGCATTATGAATCATGATACAGGGGTTATAATTCAATATACTGCAATACTGTAAGCAAGACCATATTCTGCTATTTTTATTTTTTATTACCATTGTTACAGTAGTAACATTACTAATCAGCTAGGTCTGCTATTGCAAAAGCTAATGGTGCACCTTAAACTACTTGTTTCCATTTGGAGTGGGAGAGCCTAATACCTGAAGACAGATTACAATACTGCTATCTAGTGGCGAGGGGTTGAAATACAATACAAAACAAACCACTGTGCCACAAATACTTGCATGTAAACAATTACAAAAAATAACATTGTGTATTTAAGAATCAATACAGTATCACTAATTGCAATACTTAATTTTATTAATAGATAAACTTGATTTAAGATTATTTTTATCTTGCCACGTACCAAACTGTTCAATCTACATAAATTTAAATTTAAATAATGTTTCAATTTAATAAACACTCAATAGACACCTAAAATAGTATATGATAAAAGGATAAAAACTATTTCAGGTAGCAGCAAGGTTGGTAGAAGACTGATTTATGATCTGATTCCTCAGTACTAAAACTTGGAGTGTACCTCCAGTTCTACCCGAATCAAAACTGTCCTGAGCTGATCACACTACATCAGAAGTAAGTGTTGAATTCTGTTAATGTGATTTTAAGTGACCTATTCCTTCAAGTCTTGAGATAATTTCTAGAGCAGTTCTTATGCAATTTAGAACAGGGTAAAATACAAGGTAGTATAGGTGTTTTCATAGACAGTAATAGGCAATAATGTTTTTCAGAGCGACAAACAATAAATACATTAGAAATAATTTATCAAGTGGTATTAAATTATGATGTAGAGGCAGGGGACCTAGACAAAGTCAGGCTACACAGGTGTGCAAATAATGAGTAATGACTACAGAACATGCACACACCCACAACATGACTCTTATTACAATACTGAGTCCTACCTGATCAGGTCTACAGTTTCAGAGAACATTGTGTACGCAGACTTTGGTGTCTGGGGATCTGTTTCCATGGCGATGCCACTCTCCACGAAGGACATGGCAGCATCCAGGTAGTTGAAGGCTTTGCCCATTTTATCTGGCTAAATGGGGGAGGATCAACAAACACAGCAGAATAAGAAAACCCCTGATCTGGACAAAAAGTTACTCTACAAACTGACTATAAAAAATAGCTCTTCAATCTGAATGACACTTCTGGGCATGTTCAAAAGCACCAAAAGAGCTTACAATTCTAGTTCAATTCAATTTCTTTGTTAAGAATGGTGAAAGTGATGACATTAAAAGGAAGTGATTATTATTTTATTAATATTATATGATATATACAATTATATATAATGTAGACTTATAACCAGATATTTAAGTGCTAATAATAAAAATAGGCCTCCTCAACTCAGTTAAATGACTGTGGACAGTAACAGAGATTGTCATGTTTGTGCAATGCCTCTTCAATGTTCTATAATTTTGTTTTTCTTTTTTTAATGATGGCATGCTTAACTAGTCAGCAATGAAGAGAGCACAGTTTAAGCTTTGTTCGGTCCCTATATGTAGAACTACAAACCTGCAAAACATCCAGGCATTTAAAAAGTGAAATAATGCTCACGTACACTTTAGAATTTTCCTCCTATACTTATGTCACTTCTCTTTCATAGACCATTTCACATAGAATCAAGGATGGAAGATGATAAAAAGAAAAAGAAACATGTTGGAGAAAATATTACCGTGGCATCTGCTTTGTGCTTTAGCTTTTTGGCTTCCTTCATATGGTAATCCACAGAGTACTGCCTGAAAGAACAAGTGCTAATGTTAAGCATTACATTAAAACAATACCTGCTCTCTGACTGCTGGGTACTGGTGGATGAATTTAATCATTAAAATAAATGAATAAATAATTATAAATATATAATATTGTAACATACTGACAGACGTTCATATTCAAAAGATGCATTTTTACATAAATACAGAGTCTATTAAAAACCTAATCTGGCCACATGGTGGCAATGAATGGCTTTTTGCAGTGTCTGATGGTGGTCAAAAAGCTAAACTTAAGATGGCACATCACACATCTTTTTTTTGTGTGTTCATCTACTCATTTGTCATCTTCAAAGAGCACCTGCTCTAGTGATCCCAAATACTCCCCATGAGTACTGATATGCACTCAGCATTCGAAATCAAATGTTAATTCTAGTATACTTCTAGTATTATTTTTTTGCATCTGTACTTTCCCACTATTGTAAGTCGCTTTGGATAAAAGCGTCCGCTAAATGCAATGTAATGTAATGTAATGTTATGACCTTAAGACAGAACCAGTGAGTAACGGTATATTATTTGGCAAAAGCCAAGTGTGAGAGATGGAATAAGTACACAAACACAATCATGAGTTTCATTACGAAGGAACTTATTACTTTTAGTTTAGCTTTTTTAAGGGACTCTTCATATGGAAAGTTGCATTCTCCATTCTGCCCATCTCTCTCTGTTTCCTGTAAAAACTCCTGTCAAACCTCTTGCCCACATCTCTGATGTGATAACCATGGTTACTGAAATGCTAGTACAGCTAACACTAGTCTGGAGACCATGAAAACAATGATAATTAAGTACTAAAGCAAATATTAAGAAACTGCAACTGAAACTGCCAGGATGTGGCACTCCTCAGCAAAAAGTACATTTCAATGGGTGACAGCAGTGCGATCCACACAGAACCAAAAAAGTTCAGGATTTTTCAGCTCAGAGGCGAGTGGGCGAATGCTCTTCTCAGACACGTGATGGCTCCTTGAGGCTTAGCTCCCTTGCTGCACCACCTGCTGCTCGGCCCACTCCACTTTGTCCTTGACTAAAGGGTATACAATTGTCTCTTGCTGTCTGAAAAGCTCTTGACTTTTTACACCATTAAACAAAACGTGCACAATTCAGCAACAGAAGCCAATCATGGTTTCAGCGGAAAAATATTAGCAGTGACCAAAAATGTTGAAATCACAATATTATCATGTATCACTCAAATATATCTGACTGAGTTTGTGGGATTTATTCTTACCTGTCCTCAAACTTGAGCAGGGGTCTGTTAGTTGCTGGAGCTGCAGGGCAGGCGGCTGGCTCTGAGGTGGATGTGCTGCTTTTTGGTGCTTTCTGTAAGGGAGAAAAGAAGAATAACCTTAAAGATAAAATAGGTCCTTACACAGAACGAGACTGTAGATCACAAATTCAAATGCATTTATTGTCACTGTACAAGTGCAGATTCAGTGTGGACTGCCAAGCTACAGAGATAATACATAAATCAGTTACAAAACAATGAAGTAAATAGTTGGTTAGAAAAATGTGGTGCGAATGTGTAGTTCTGGGTCATTTCTTGTTTTTCTAGGCTACCTTGATTTTATTAAAATTGTCTTGCCAGTGTTTTTCTCTCTCCTCTATAACAAAAATACAGGCTGAATGACTTTTTCAGCACCTGTTCAGATATAAATCTCAATGATATTGAACGCAGATATTGTCTCTCATTGGAAAATAAAATGTTTTGACTGCTGTTACTAGCCATATTTAGCCTCCTAGTACAGATGCACCAGAAACCCTCCTGAATCGCCTAATAAAAAGCTGCTTTTGAACGGACATTCAAATATCTACTTGGTTTAGATAAATGGATAACACTTTATAATAACTTTCATTAATAAGCCATTAACTAATCACTAATAACGGTGAACAAATTAATTCATGAGAATTTGAACATGAACAAATGTTTATAAATGACAGTTAATATAGTTACTAATGATTGTATTCATTTTTGCAAATGTTAACAAATCATTAGTAAATCATTTGTTAATGAAATTCTCATTAATTATTTGTTCACAGTTAATAATCATTAGTTAATGAGCTATTAATGAAAGGTATTATAAAATGTTACCAATAAATGTTCTATACTCTGTTATGGCATTATCAATACAAATATTAAATGCTGTTGAACTAATATAACAATGATTGCTTGTATTAAAACAGATAGCATAATACAATGGAGGCAAATGTTAAGGATAATGACAAAAATAATATGTAATGTGCATAAGCAAACAAATAACAGTAAGTCTGACCGTCTTTTAAATGCTGTTCATGGCTGAGATGTGTAAAATTTTAAATTACAAAAATCCCTGTTAAACTAATCCAATGCAAATGAGGCTATAATTGACATAGAACACAAACTACAAAAAAACAATTACACTATGTTATTATGTTTATAATTTAGTAAGTAATATAAATTGTATGTACAAATTTTGTAATGCAACTCTATGGATACAAACCAAAATCAGACATATCAGCAAGAAATGTTTGTCCACATCTTAGATATTCAAAGTAAACTACCGTATTTTCCGGACTATAAGTCGCGGTTTTTTTCATAGTTTGGCCGGGGGTGCGACTTATAATTTAGAGCGACTTATGTGTGAAATTATTAATACTGTGGCGACCCAGATGGCTCGCGAATAACTCCTCGAGAAGCCATTTATAGACGTGTGTTTTTATTGGTCAATCTCCAGCAATACAACACAGCAGAGAGAATCAGACTAACATTTACACACTCACTCACACAGGTATGCATCTGATCTACAACCCACACCAATGGTGACTATCCTAAACTACACAAGCACTCACACATGCACACATTTATTCATACAACACAGAACACCTAAAGCTTTTACCCCTA
>BRDA01013685.1:0-37650 GCA_036984385.1 Crenuchus spilurus | reverse complement strand
TTGCACACCATGAAGTGTTATGGTAGCATGGCATGATTATTTCTAATAATATTCTAAATGAGTTTATTTTTGTGCTTCAACTAACGCTGCAGTGAGGCGACTGTAAAAAGGATCAAAGTTTTGTAGAACCAAAACAAAATATAGACAATGACAGTTATTGTAATAATGTTAAATAATAATAATAATAAAATAATAATAATAGTAATAATATAATAATAATAATAATATAATAATAACAATAATGTTAACATACCAGGCACATTCTCAGTTGTGTCAGTGTACAATTATTCAGCCTGTTGGTGCCTTTATTCTATTTTTATTTTAAATTACTTTTCCAAATGGCATGTCTGTGCTTGGTGTTAGACTTTATGAAATAAATTTCATCCAAAAATGCGACTTATACTCCAGTGCGACTTGTATATGTTTTTTTTCTTCTTTATTATGCATTTTATGGCTGGTGCGACTTATACTCAGGAGCGACTTATAGTCCGGAAAATGCGGTAAGCTTTTTGCCTTTTACAATTTGTTTCTGTGCTGCACTCCTAAAACAAGCATTATATTCTTCTTTAATGTTGATCCAGTTAGATTTAGTGTACATGTCTACATTTTATAAATGGTTCTGTATCAGTACTGGCAGACATATACATGAAAAACACAAACACTAGATGTCTGCATCAACCCTCAACCGCCAGCTCAGTGAATGTCCAGTGACTGCTGTACCTTCTGACTCTTGCCATGCTCTTGTTTGCTGGAGCTTTTCTTCTTGTGTTTGCTGCTGGAGCTGCTGCTCTGTACTGTTTCCCCACTGTGACGTTTGTGCCCTGAGCTCTTCGGCTGCTCCTGAGACGAGCCGTGAGGAAGAGAAGCATGGGTTTTCTTGCTGCTCTTTCTCTGTTTGTCCTCACTGGCACTTTTAGATGTCCTGTAACGAGAGGATGGGTGCATTGTCAGGATGGAGCAGGTGGGCTACCTGAGAAAGACTACTACTGTTGGAAAAGTAGGGACTTTCCAGGCTTACATACACCATTGTCTTAAGGCCCATCCCAAAACTGCTAAATACTCATCAGGTGATCAAGCATGCATCAAGAGACTGTCTTCCTACTGGCAAGGCTAATATGCCTAATGAAATCTGGACAAAACTATATATCACCCAAAAGGGGTTTGGTAGTTAAAAATATTTTTTACAGCAAAATATGCGACAGCAAATGCAGTACATATAAGCATGACCATCAATAAAATCTCTTAACAATAGTACGTCTTAAGCAATATTGACTATGTGGTGTCAATATTAGGGCACATTTAGGGTATTTTTGCATTGAAATCAACTAGGCCAGCATCCACCAAAAGCTAACAATGCTAGTGAACTTGGGTAGCAACTGTTAGCCCTACTAGTATGTTGGGATGAGGGAAATTGTTGTATTTTGCTTTAATAAATGTATTAACAATTTTACATTAATCACAAATACAAAAATAGCACCATAAAGAACTTTAGTCAAGGTAATATGTCAAAACAATTTTACAGAACTTATTACATACTGCTGTTATTTAATCACACAATAAATATCACAATTTCACTGAGTTGTGATGACATGAAACTAACTACAATGCATTTTACACTGTACTGCACTAGATCTAATTAAGAACTTATTATGCTCTCTTTGTAACAAACACAGCTGGTCAGTGTACGCTAAGTTCTGATATTCATGACACTCTAAAACAGTATATTGTAAAGTAATTTATCACAGTGAGTAAAAAAACTGCTTTAAAATACAAAACATCCCTCACTGTGCTCACGCAGCCCAAAATGAGAGTGCCAACATGTCGTGGGTGATTGAGTCCAACTGAGGTAAGTGGAAATATGCTGTAAATATGATTTCTAACATTCTCTTTAATGAAGTCATAGTGACTCACTCTGTTTTGCTGGAGCTGTGCTGAAATGATGACGTTTTGCTCTCTTTCTCCATTTTGGGTTTCTTCTTTGGCACAGACGGCTCATTCTTCTCAGCCTGAGGAAAGCAGCATAAACAGTGTGATCAAAAACAGGGTGCAAATTAGCTTTAGCTAGATGGATTTATCTAATGCTGAACTGTATTCTTCAGACTAAAACAAAAGCTAAAATAATTTTTACACTGTGCTTCTCTGTGCTCCAGAACAGAACATTCATGTTTGAAATGGGATCAGTCAAGAAATAAAGTAAGTGATCTCTGATATGAATACTACGTCAGAAAAGGAGAAATTGTGTGAATATGTGAGTGAAAGAATGAGAAAACTCTTGGTTTTGGTAATAAAAAGTTTCTCCATAGTAGAGAGATGTTAAATGGTTCACTCAAAAATAACATTCACGACATTCCACTTACCTCAGATCTAGTCAATCAAGCAAAGACATGGCCTGGTGTCAAAATTTTTGGGTTTCGTTTAAAATGAGTCGTGAGACCAATATTGTTAACAAACAATAGAACTCAGTCCCTTAAAGGTTATTTTCAAAATACATTACCAAATGTCTCAAACTGTACAATTCACATCCAGATCTTAATTACTGCCTCACATATTATTTGATATGCATCCTTGCTGTTGTCTGAAGTGGTTGCCAATTGCTGTGTTTTTGTGCCCTAATCGTATCAACTAGTTTGTGAGAAAATAATCTCGATGTGGTTTGAGTGCATTTAGAAACAGCTTTGGTGGTGTATTTTGGCAGAACAGACTGGGCTATTTAACATGCTTTGGCTGATCAACTACCTCTGGGGTAAGATATGTAAATATGATTTCTTGGTGAACAAGTGAACAAAGAAAAAAAAGACTAATAATGTTTTAATGTACTAATACACTAACCTGAAACACACTAGTGACCTCTACAAAACACATATGATAAGATGCTAAACAAGGTCAGACCATATCTTGCACAAAATTCCAATTTGCTTAACTTATTCCAGTGAAAACAAATCAGAAGGGGGGGGGGGGGTAAGTGTTTTAGCTGACTGAGCTGTTGGTGTGACATTTAATGCTAGATAATATCAGCCATGAACATGAAAATCTGCTGAGCTGCCAGGAATGAGAGGAGCTGCCAATAATTCAGAAATAAACACGACTATTGTAGACCCTGCATTACACTGCAGCTGACACACACACACACACAAAACAGAAAAAACAAAACCAGATATGAAGTAGTGGCCAATCAAAACAAGTTAAATTCAGAGAATAAACAGACATTATGCATTAACCTCTTGAATAACTTGGGACACATCAACAGGTCCAGTATCTATTCCTTCCATTTAGAGATTCATTACTTGTTATTTTCTAAAAGACACTCACAAAAGGGAGAAGCCAGATGAAAGCTGAAACCCTCTTCTTTCTCCTCAAGTTGTTAATTTTTACCTATTTTGAGCTGCCAGTTAATGATCTTGCTTCAAATAAACCATGTGCCATATCTTTATGGAATAACCATAAACAACAAAAATGTTGACATTTGGTTGCAATCCTTTACTGGTGTATAAAAAATCAAATAGAATGGAGTTTCTTTCCTGCTGAAGGGCGACCTCTTGTAACAGAAATCTGAGTTGCAAAATGAACCTACATAAAGTCCCTTCAGTACTGTGCAATCTGGACAAAATGGTTTCTGGGACAAATAAAATCTAAAAACACTACAAATTGTGAGCATGTGTTTTTAATCATTAAATACTTTTTTTCTGTTAATATGAAGGTTCTTTTACTAAAACCAACATTTTGCATTCATTGAATATAGTTGCTTTACAAAAACCCTAAGATTTAGGCAAGCAGATTCAAAAGGATAATAATAATAATAATAATAATAATAATAATAATAATAAATCATCATCATCATCATCATCCATCATCTACCGCTTTATCCGGGGCCGGGTCGCGGAGGTAGCAGTCTGAGCAGGGAAACCCAAACCTCCGTCTCCCCAGACACCTCAGCCAGCTCCTCGGGTGCAACACCAAGATGTTACCAGGCCAGTCGAGAGACATAGTCTCTCCAACGTGTCCTGGGTCTTCCCCGGGGCCTCCTCCCAGGGGGACATGCCTGGAACACCTCCCTAGCGAGGCGTCCAGGGGGCATCCGAAACAGATGCCCGAGCCACCTCAGCTGGCTCCTCTCGATATGGAGGAGCAGCGGTTCTACTCCGAGTTCCTCCCGAATGACCGAGCTTCTCACCCTTTCTCTAAGGGAGCGCCCAGCCACTCTGCGGAGGAAACTCATTTCAGCCGCTTGTATCCGCAATCTCGTTCTTTCGGTCATTACCCAAAGCTCATGACCATAGGTGAGGGTAGGAACGTAGATTGACCGGTAAATTGAGAGCTTTGCCTTTTGGCTCAGCTCCATCTTCACCACAACGGACCGCTGCAGTGACCACATTATTGAGAAGGCTGCACCAATCCGTCTGTCAATCTCACGCTCCATTCTTCCCTCACTCGTGAACAAGATCCTGAGATACTTGAACTCCTCCACTTGAGGCAAGACTTCTCCACCCACCTGGAGAGGGCAAGCTACCCTTTTCTGGTCGAGATATTAATAATAATAATAATAATAATAATAAATATGGTGGAGTGTTAAGAGAAAAAAGTTGGAAGAAAATTACATATTTAAGTGTGAGGACATGTTAAATTATTTTCACTTAGAAAACCAACAAGACTGTACTACAGTCTAAATAGTTTA
This sequence comes from Crenuchus spilurus, assembly GCA_036984385.1. NCBI lineage: Eukaryota > Metazoa > Chordata > Actinopteri > Characiformes > Crenuchidae > Crenuchus > Crenuchus spilurus. The sequence continues at coordinate 32,978 of BRDA01013685.1, read as the reverse complement.
CTGCACTTAATCCAGTGCAACAGATGTTCTTTATATACTGGTGACCTATATAACAGAAAAGCATATTAATGTAATTTGTCATGTATTAGTTGAATACATCATGATAACACAAACTTACAAATCTAATGATTAGCCCTATCCCCTTATAGAGGAAGAAAAGGGAAACTCACAGGTCGCTTCCTGTCCACTTTGCCAGCAGAGCCATGCTCCTTTTCTTGGGTTCCTTTCTTAGAGGATTTTTCACTGGACTTGGTGTTTTTAGCTGGCTGTGGGACTCTGGAGAGCTGGCTGAGGTTGATCTTCACCACCAGACTCTGTGGGACGTCGGGCGCTGCCTTAGATGCTCGGTGTCTCTTTGTGTCTCTGGTGGATGAGTAAACACGGCTCTTTTTTGTACTCTTTGCGGGTGTGATTTCAGTCTGATTCAGTGTTTCGGTTTGAACGCTGCTCATGGTGCTAGCGCTTTTTGATGCTGGAGAGGTGGCGCGTAATGCAGTTGGGCTCACAGAGGGGGCAGGGGCAGTCATTTTTCTGACCTCTACAGTCAGTTTGGCCTTAGGAGCCTTGCTTTTCCCTTCCTTTTTGTCCGAGTGGACTTGCTTGGAGGACTTCCTGCTCTCCGATTTCTCGCTTTTTTCATGGTTGTTTTTCGTTTTGACCTTTGGCCTGTCTGTAAACGTGGAGTCCTTATCCCGTGGAGTTAGCTCCACGCTCTCAACTTGGAGGCTCGTTCTGCCCTCCTCTGCACGAGGAGCTTTACTGCTTTTCTCTGGATGTTTATTTCCTACAGTCTTTCTGTGTCCTGTCACTGCAGGCTTGGAAGTGGGCTTAGAGTTTGCTTGCTGGCCAGTGGACTTAGCCTGTACATCAGTGTCTCTGGGCCCCAGTTTTGTAGGTGGAGTATGAGAACTGGAGTACCGCTTGTTTTTAGGTTTGGACTCCTCCAGTGTATGGCCCTGGGGCTTACTGCTTGTTGCAGTTTTGGTTTTAGGCCCATTGACAACATCACTGTGGTTCTGAGGGTTTAGAATCGGCTGGCTCTCCTTAATCCAACTGATCAACTGCCAGCTGATGTCTTTTAGACCCCCCATCTGGCATGTACATAGACACAAACATACACAGATAAAGACAGACAAAACGGACAAAAAACAGACAGAGAGGGTGAGACAAAATCACATAGAAAAAAAATAATATTTCAACAAATAAAACTAACTTTACTCCCTTCTTTCAAGGGTGTTGAGGTTAGCCATTGCAGCCAAAAAGCTAATTACACCAGACTGAAAAAAATAATCTAGCAGGCAGAGTTCTACTTCGAGACACATAAATATATTTATATATATTTATAGTCATATTCAATGCAAATGGAAATTGGCAGTCCATTACTCTGCCAGCAAAAGTATAAAGAGCTGCTCAGTGTGTACTTGTGATTTGTTATGGTTGAGGTCTGAATGCTGCTTGTATTTTTCCACTATTAGTATGTTTCCATTAGTTTTAGCAACATTACATAGCTCCAGTGCAAACTGAAAAAAAATTCAGACACCAAACCTTGGCTGAGCAACTGCAATGGACTGAAAGAGGTGGTTTAATCATATTTAGACACCATCACTTGTAGCACATGCTGTTATCCAAATGTTGCTTCTTCAGTTTAGAACTGGAGTTGCAAGACTTACACTACTTAAAAAAATAAAATAAAAAGTCACTTAAATAGTCATTTCCATCAAAATACAGCTCCACATCTGTCAACTCACTCAAACAGTATCCAGATGATAATTAAAGTGTTACAGACTAGTTGACGTGATTTAGGAGACAGTATGACTTCCTTGGAGTATAACAAAAGAAACTTTGAGTTTGAGTGTGTAGTTATAGGGATGTACTTTGAAGGTAACAATTGAGATATTTATGTTACTACTGAGTGTTGTGTATTACAGCTGTGGTAAGCAAAAAAATGATTTCTGGGTGAAAGGCTCTGTCAAGATTGTTAAGGTGTGTATTTTGGGAGGTGTCTGTATTAGTGTTATATTTAGATTTGCAGGTCTTCGACGATTGCCTCATCAGCAGTACGGGGAAAACTTTGTAAATATGATTTTTGGCCAAACCTGTTTACAACTGTTTACTGTAAAGAACATTTTCTAAATCATATAAAGCTTCACAGAAGGTTGGGTTTTTTAAAGTAGTCTCTTCCCACTTCTGTCCGTCTCTTAGCTTCAGGGCACTCATTGATTTTGCCTTCTCTCTCTCCTTCTCCATCTCTCTCTTTCTTCTATAACCACTCAAACATCTCTCTAAATAACCATTAGCCTTATTTTCCTTTTCTCATTTACATATTAATTTACTTAACAGACAGCCCAGCTCAGTCACTCTGCAATGCAGCATCTTTTTATTGATTAAACAAAAAAATGGCTTTATACACCAACAAAGTGTTTCTCCACAATGAACCATTTCACAACAAACCACACTGAAAAACTCTTATTAGCAACAGCATATAGTATTTTCTCAGAGGGATGTTCAAATAATATGCAAATAGCAAGCATGATTTAAAAAAATGGTTCATTCAAAAATATATTTACATTTATAACTAAAACAAGACATGTTTGCTGGTGACAAACACTAGAACTCAATATTCACCTAAAGGTTGGAGTCGTTTCCATCCAAATGCAATGCTAGAAATTCTCTCAACCACCTCAAACCATATCTAGATCTTAAAGATGGTCTTACACAGATGAGATGATGACGTTTAGAGAAAGTGCTGATTGAGAATCAGTTTTACTAATGATGAATACAGAAGAATCTGATCTGATGGCAGGAGAGGTTTATCCATTTTTATTGTTCACAGTAAGTCATACTGTGTCCAAAATCAAATCCACTTGTCTGCAAGACCTTAAGTAAGATCAGCATGTGCTTTGAATGTGTTTACTGCTTACTGAGTCGTTTGTTGTGTACTACATCTGGGGCAAGTGGGGAAAAAGGGAACATTATTGCTTGAACCATTACCATAAGGGTTTGCTGATGGTGCATCGTTTCTGGCCAGGTAAGTGTATTTGTACGTACCTTGGCTGGTGGAGTGTTCTCGCTTTGGGCTGGTGGGTTTTCGTCTGTCCCACTGTCACTACTTTCACTGTCCGACTCTGATCCAGAGCTGCTGTCTGAATCGCTGGAGGAGCCAGACTCCTCTCTTTTGGTGGATGCCAACCCAGTTGTACTGCTATCTTCAGGAACACTGAGACACAGGTGAGATGACATAAATTAGACACTACTGGGTTAAATGCATAAACAAAATTGTAATATTGGAGAGCAGTAATGAATGAGAATTGAGTTTTATGAAGCACTGTTAAGAGATTATTGATTAGAAAAGCTAATTAAAATGACTGATAATAGATTATTGATACTGTATAAAAATATCATTGTTTTGGAATGACTTTCACCATAATGCTACTACCTCCAAAATTAGGAGAAGTTAAGCAATAATACATGAGACGGAGTTCTATATCTCTCAGTGTCAATATCTCATGTTATAGCATGACCCTCGAGTGCATTATTTTGATTAGACCACAGTTCCATAATCACTATACTGAAGACATTATTATATCTTCAAAAACTGACTTAGTCTTGCTTCACCTCTCTTCTGAATAGCTAATGTGGTGTGAGAGTTTGGGTGCAGGGTGGCTTCTGTTGCATCATCCAGGTGGATTCTGACCACTGCTGATGGTTGATGTGACTTTCTAACGTCTGTCCCAAAGTCAAAGTGTCCATATATCTATCCATTTTCTTATTCAACATTCTTTTCATTGTGCATACTGTTTCACTCTGAGGCTCTGTCCTAAAATTCATATTTTTCTATGACCAATGACCCATAATACAGACAAAATCAGGCCTTAAGGCAGAGGCTACTGCTGTTTTTAGCAATGCAACGAGTCCATTGTTAACCAGCAGACATAACACACAGTCCTTATAAGCAAGTCTCTAAGTCTTCATCTTAATTTAGTCCATTATATAAATAACAGGAAAACATGAGGCAAGTGTGTGATAAATTTAGACAAGCAGCTGGCTATAACAAAGCTAACTGGAGGGGTATAGATTTCCAACACTTGTTAGCATCATTAGCCTTGTAGCTCTAGCATAAAACTAAAGATGCAAACCTCAGGCAACAAACATTTTGACTGATTGACTATATTTGAGATCTGGAAGACAAGCCTGCAGATTTGAGTGCTGGTTGAACTATAACTTCACTCAATATCTCAGTTTGTGCACTTTTTATTTTCACCATCCATGATCCACTGCCTGCGTCTCCTCTCTCTCTGTCTCTCAGACCTGCTATAAATAAACAGAAGGTTTTCCCAGCAAAGCTGGCTGAGCTCAGTGTGAGACAAGGCTGTGGAGGGAGTCAGGTTCTCTCTCAGCAGAAACTCCTACTGTTTCAGAAATAAAGCTAAGCCCTCTAACCTAGAAGAATGTGGGAGCTCAAATTTGCTAATCTGACACAAATATAGTAAAGTGCAGTGTTTAGGCACTTGGCAAAAAATAGGAAAGAAGGAAAAAAAGATTTAAAAGCAATTTATCCAGGCAGTATGTATTTATTTTCTTAACAAAACAACATACTATAACTCATACAAAGAATATTAAAGAGGCCATAACTTAAATATATGACACCTAAGCCTTAAAGACCCATATTTAAAACCGTCTGGGCTATCAATGGGTGCAGCAATACTGTTGTAGACTCAATAAAGTGGATGTATGTAAACTATAATTTCATGAAGACGGTGAATCTGAAAAGGGCCTTTTTGTACGAGACTTTCCTTGTCTTTATTTTGCAGAGTATAATGCACATTATTAGCATCGCTTCTGGAATCACTCCTACTATTTGTTGTCCTGTGGCATCCTCATTTCTCTATGCATTTCACAGTTCTTTTCTGATATTTCCCCATTTACAGAATCTAATAAAGGCAGGCTGCTATTCCACTTTTGTTAAGTTCATGGCTTTACCTGTACAATGGACAGGTTTTATAAGCTGTCTGGTCTCTGTCACCATGTAAAATATAGTTCTATTCATTTAGGAAAATGGAAAAATAAAAAAGTGAACTAGAAATTATTGTGAGGTAATAAAAAGAGAAACATGAGCTTAAAAAACAAACAAACAAAAAAACCCCACACACCCGCTATTATTTTGAGCTCATATCCTTACAAAACACACCCACATAGCTCATATCTATATCATAATTTAGCTAATTTCACTATTAAGAGACACAAAGTGTGTGATGAATTTAGGCAGGCAGCAAGCTAGGACAATGCTAATTGGAGGAAGAGTCCATTACTTGTTAGCATCATTAGCTTCATAGTTCAAGTGTAAAACTAAAGAAGCAAACTTCAGACACCAAACATGTCTTGGCAGATCAAGTATATTTGAGATTTGCAAGACAACCCTTCACATTTGACTGCTGGTTGAACTTTTATTTTAACTCAATATCTGTTTGTCCGCTTTTTATTTCCACACTACTCACACCCATGAGCCACTGTCTCCCTCCCTCTCTTCCCTCCTCTCTCCAGACCTGCCATAAATAAACATGAAGTTTTCCCAGCAAAGTTGGCTGAGCTCACTGTGAGACAAGGTTATGGAGGGAGTCAGGTTCTCTTATTCTCAAAAAAATACACCAACTTTAAGTGAGCCTCTATCAGTAATAAAATATACCTGAGTTTAACTAATGCCTGTGTCTGCAAGAAGCACAGCTGCATAGAGGTTTTTCTTGCTTCAGAAAGAAATGCACGTGACATTTGGTCTAAAACACTCTTTCGTTGAGGTTATAAGGATTATCGGAGAGGATCAAATTCATGTTTAATTTGGCTCCTTCAGCTCCGCTGCAACAAGGAACAGTACAGGAGATCATTCCTCCAAACAGCGATCTGTATAACACTTCACCACTTGCCGGGACATTATTACTGTGACTTTATTATTTATCACTTAAGTTCAAATTAAACATAGTTACTAATAACTCAGGACACTGTTGATCTCCACAGGATTACACATCAGATTACACACTGCACTGCACATCACACTTTATCACAATATTTATTTGTACACCTTAGGTTTTAATTTAGATTAATATTTAATTGTACCGTATTTAATTTTTGACTTCTTTTTTGACATTTTTGGGCTTTTACGTTTTTGGGCTTACCACTATATCCACAGTACCTGTAAAACCTATATCATGAGACGTCATATCAGTACTCGCTTTCAAACTGCTATAATGTCGGCCCATAAATTATCATCTAATTTTTTTTAATATATGTGCAAGATTTTTGTAGGCTTTTGTACCACTACAATAAGAGAGGCTCAGCAGTCACTACTAAACATTAAAAGGCTTCAGATTTAAAAACAATTCCTCTATTGTGACATATTTAATCACCTAATGTCATCACCTCTGCATGAACATTACACCAAGACTGCAAATCACAACACATATAAAACAGGTTTAATGTATACTTGCAAAGTCTGGCTCAGTGCCTCAAAACAAGTAAGAAAACGCCAACTTGGCCCAGCATGACTTACATGAATTATGGCATTACAGATCAATAATGACCCACAGTGATAGAAAACAGCAGGAACTTATACATCAACTTCTCTATTTTTTGTTTTCCTTTGCTTACAGTTTGTCAGAATAAGGCTGGCAGGAAAGCAGATCATATTTTGAAAGCACAGTATGAGTATGTGTGATGTGTGACCAATCTGCTAAACCAAGCACCTGATCACTGTGGTGTTTATAGACCTCCCCCTGCCTGTAATGGGTCTATGTGATGTCTCATAGATGTATGAGTCACTGTACAGAGTCTCTGGTACTGTTGGGATGCTCACAGTGTTCTTTACTAACTACAGATCAAATTAAAAAAATTGAGGAAAGGTGAAGATGTGTGTGTTCCATTATTGATACCCTGCGATCTGACAGCAACCCTAGGGACTGAGACAAATGAAAACATGACAGGGAGGGGGAGGGGGGGAGAGAGAGAGAGAGAGAGAGAGAGAGAGAGAGAGAGAGAGAGAGAGAGAGAGGGGAGAGAGAGAGAGAGAGAAAGACAAAGAGAGAAGTCAGCGAGAGAGGAGAAGACAGAGAGAGAGACAGAGACAAAGTGAGCCTGAAAGAGAGAGGGAGATAGAAAAAGGGAAAGAAAGAGAGAGGAAGACAGTGAGAAACATAGAGTAAGAGATGGAGAGAGCAAGAGACAGCATGTGAAACAAAAAAAACTCTTTTATCTCAAGTGTGATCGGTGTACCTATCTTGGTTACTTCCTTCCATCTGCCTCTCTCTGAACTTCAGCAACAGTCTCTCCATGTGTGTGTGTGTGTGTGTGTGTGTGTGTTCAACTGACACACAATTTCCTGTTTCTGTTACACACATTAAAAACACCAAGAGACAAGAGTCCTTTCTAACAGTTTAGCAGGTGGGATTTGCGGTGACTGTTCCTTGGTTTGTAAGGTCCCACCGGTGGGATTTGAGAAGTGTTATAATGTTTGGAATGCTTTAACTTTTTTCGCTCATCAAATCTTTCTGCTAAAGTGAATCCTCCTTTTGCAGACAAAACATGGTGACACATATTCTTATGCCATGCTGAGCTGAACTTTACTTCTTCTTGTGCATGCTGAGCAGTACAGCTGTGCTTGCACAACATGTGTGGTGAAGTTCTTAAGAAATGTTAGAAGGATAAAAATACATTCCTGTGATGTTCCCAAGTTGTTATTCACAAAACTAAACAGACTTGGAATTGTTGTCAGCCATACTGATATTAAACAAGCTGGTCTAAAGCCGTGTCGTTAGTGATATTTCAAGCTCTACGATATGCATCAGATAGAACATGCAGCAGGCGAACAAAAGCTAAACTTAGCTAGCCTAATACAAATGAAAATGGCTTAACACCAGTGTATTGAATAAATATGGAAGTTAATCTGTGCTAGCCTAGCTACTCTTTCACACTATGTGGTTTTTACTTTAACAGGATTTTAGTACTGAATTTACTATATTCTAGGATATGATCCAGTGAAGAGAACCGACTCTAGCAGACTATTAAAAGGTAGCAGAAACTTATTTCCATAAAGTGTTATCTGCTCTCACATCAGTATAGAAATACTGCATCAATACATACTGAATCACACCAACACTGAACTGATCTGAGAACAGGAAAACAGACACATACAGTCACAAGGGCTTTACAGACAGATGTGGCTAATAATACTCACACTGTGTCCGTCCTACATGGCAACAAGGGAGCTTTAGGCAATGATTCATGCTGCTCTATAGAGAGAGAGAGAGAGAGAGAGAGAGAGATGGGGGGGTGATCATTTTTTATGATTGATATCAACAGTACACCTGCTATTACATCTACTCATGAGATCTAAAAAGAGTTAAAAGTGAATTTCAACCAAATTTTCTTATAGAATTCAATACATGAAGGCTTGATCAAAGCTATTTAGAGTAGTATGAGGGAAAATGCTTCAGTGTCCAAGTGGTGGTGATAGGAACCAGACATCTGAAGCATTTAATGCCTCCAAGTTCTATATCAGGATTTTTCAAATGAGAAATTGTTAAGAAATTGTTAAAAATTACACTGCCTGATGCTTGAGGCATTGTTTTATGAAAAGCTTAGAGTTCTCTAACTCATTCATGCAAGTACATGCAGAAAAAAAATAAATATACTTGCTATACATTTAATACATAGAATAGCATATTTATACTGTTGCCAAAACAACACAAAAACCCGAAAGGCTCACTTGTCATTTTGGTCAGAAAGTTCTTCTACAACATTTCACATCAAACTATTTTGAATGACTCCTTCCACCTCAGTTACTGACCTTTTGATAATATTTTAGCAAAACTGTACAGTCATCTTGAATTGAATGTTTTATTTTTTATGATATTGTATTTTTATTCATACTGTATTAAAGATAATTAGAATCAGATGCAACAGATTGTTGATTGAGATACATTGATTTGATGCATTTGAATTTTACAGAATCAGTTTTAATTTCTGCTTCAAATAACCAGCAGCAGTTTGGCTCTCTATGCAGAAGTAGAGTGAAATTTTTGAGAAAGAGAGAGAATGAGAGTGAGATAGAGAACATGAGTGAGAACTAGAGTAAAGGAGAATGTGAACAAGAGAGTGGGTAAATGGGTGAGTGAGAAAAAGAGTGAAACATGAGAAACGAGAGAGATGAAAAACAGGTGAATGAGAGTGAGAATAAGTGAGAGAGTGAATGAATGAAAGAGTGAAGGGAGCGTGAAAGAGAAAGCATAAATGAGAGTGAGCAGAGTGTGAGTGCGAGTGAAAGAGTGAGGGACTGTGAACGAGACACAGAGCATGAATGAGCAGGTGAAAGAGAATGAGTGAGAGAGAGATTGAATGAGTGAGAGAAAGTAGGTGAGTGGGAGTAAGAGTGAGTAAGAATGAGTGAATGAGTGAGAGGGCTTGGATGATGGAAAGAGAGTGATTCAGTGAATGAGAAACAGAAGTAGAGCAAAAACACATACGCCTAAGACACACACACACTTACTTTGAGGCTGCTGGTATGTTGGATGAACATGGGGCTCCTAACACAAATGAAAAACATGAGAATATTAGGTTTTTCTAAATGCATATACAGTACATAACGTGTAGTTACTACCAAACGAAAATTAAGTAAAATCACCATTAGTACATCAAATTGTAGAACTAGGGCAATATACACCTTTGACAAAAAAGTTATCAATAAATATCAATAATGTAAAACCATAATTATTTTATAGATCAATATCCAGGACAGGTTTACTGTGAGAAAAAGGTACTGGCGTAAAAATCCTGAAGCTATGAAAAGATGCCAATATGCTAAAATGTCCTGGAAAAGTGAATGTAGGCAATCTTTAAGGTCATCCTCATGTACTTCAGAGTGAAAATAATGGTTGTCTGATGTATTTAGGACACAGCATGACTTACTGAGTGGAACTCAGAGAAGTTCAGGTTCAGGAAGTGTTTATAATGAAAATGACTGGGATATTTGAGTACCTACTGAGTTCTAAAGTTTGTTATCAATGTAATCTTTGCTAAGAAGTAGGTATCCATCAATACAATGTTTTCCCCAGCCGAGTACAAGTACAAGTATTATTGCACTTGCCAATACCAATACCTACTTAGAATAAATACATTAGGAGAATTGTGGAAAAGTTTAGTTGTTATTATAAAATAGTGCAATGTAACAGTTAATTTGTATCTTTGGTTCAGCTCACTATACAGAAACCATTATAATACCAACATGGACTTCCATAGGTTTACTAAAATAGTTGCTATAAAAATTTACTATATAAAGTACATGTACGTTTCAAACTTGAACTTATCTTTACTCTATTCTTCTATTCTGCCTTCAGCAGGCTATTTAAGTAGCTAATATGCTAATATGTGACAGGGTTTAGGCACAAATCTTCACTGAATCAATCATTAAAAAAAATTGTATGCACAGAGAAATGTTTCAACAGTTACCTCAGATGCTTGTGTTTAAGCTAACTGCTAAAAATATGCATAACACAACACTATGTTAACCAAAGCTCAATGGATTTAACATTATGCTAGCATTAGCATGAGATGGAAAAAGCTAAGATTGTTTCAGATATACAGTAATATTGAGTGATGTCACTGGCAAGAGTCATGTGAATAATTTGGTATACAGAATCTTGGTCTGGAGTGAACATTCATAACTAGCATCATAATGTGAATCTGACATTTTTTCATGAAACATCTGGAGTCGGCGCTCCAACTGACGGCATATTAATGCTTGGATAACTATGCGACATTTTATCCTCAAAACAAAACTAAGCATACCCTGGACACCTTAATTGGTCTACTTTTCAAATATGTACAGCTTACATCGAATATCGAATATATTTTTAGATATTCGTGAAAGGAGCTTAAATTTGTAGAGACGTGTTATTCAGAGTTAGTCTGTCATTCATATGATGACATGACAATTCTGGACATTCCATTGGTGGATTATAAGACGTGGAATGTGAAACCGAACAAAGAGCTCTCATCGGAGGTGAACCTGAACAAAAGATGTCTTCATCCGAGTGTTCATACCAACCTTATAAATATTCAACATAGGAACCACTGAATGAGTCAAACATGTCAACTCCCATATGTTAAGCTTTAGAAATAAAACCAAAAACATTGTAAAAACTGTAATCAGGGTTCTTGCAGGTTTCAGTGCAATATATTTGCAACTCACTTTGATATAGATTACATGCATAAGATTTGAGCTCGGGCTCGACATGTTGTCGGGTGTCACAAAAATAAAAATGTGAATAAAGTACGTGCTTTAAACACCAGAAGCTTCAGGTAGTTGTATGCCTCTGTGCTCTTATAGTACCGTAGCTCTTCACCATCTACACTCTCAGAAAAGACGAAGTAGTTCACTATATCAGTATAGTTAACTTCAAGCCAGTTTCATGTTATCTGCCCACACATTTAGCAGATGCTTTTATCCAAAGCGACTTACAATTAGGGGTTAGGTGCCTTGCTCAAGGGCACTTCAGTCGTGACCTGCCCAGGGCACTTCAGTCGTGACCTTCAGGTCACCAGACCAGATCCTTAACCACATGGCTGCCCCATAGGTTTTCCCTTGCCTCTTTCGCCTTTGGTTTGCTCGCATCAGGTTTTGACTGATGATAATCATGTAAAACTGCTTTGTGACAATGGCCATTGTAAAAAGTGATATATAACACATTTTGATTGATTGATTGTAATACAGTGGAGAATTAAATCAATTGTCTTGTGAATGTATAAGTGAGGCGTTAAAACCATAAGGATCTAAAAATCCTTATTCCTTGATGAATAGTTGAGGGTGAAGAGCATCAGATGTCTTACATTAGATAATTGACTGGAAAGGGATCTGAAAATATATATAAGAGTAGAGAGGAAGGATAAGGGGATACTATGCTTTAAATGCAAAAAATATGTAGAAATCTTCTGTTTTCCATTATGATAAGTTATGATTACTTTTACTATTATTATTATTATTATTATTATGTAGTAGTAGTAGTAGTAGAAGAATATGTACAATTTATACTGATTTTAATAATAAACGTATATTAATTTAAAATACTATGCTACTACTAATAACAACAACAACTTCAACAATAAAATAATAATAATATGAAATCCTTAAACTATAAAAAAGTAAAGGAAATGAAGGATAAAGTACAATTAAAAGAAAATTTAAGAGTTCTACACCTGTATTTTACATTTTGGGTGAGTTTCAGCTTGTGAATGGCGGCCTTCTGTCAGGCATTCTCCTGGAGAGTTTATTGAGACCTGGCAACCCTGTAACTGGCTGTTTTAACTTAAAAAAACAATGTAGTTAGCTAGCCAACAATTAGCTACCCATACTAACTGTGTGGCCCAAAAATAGCTTTATGACACTGTTAACTCAACTCACAAAATATAAGTTAGAGAAACACTAGTTAATGTTACACAAAATGGCTTATTCACTAGTTTGCTCCCAATGAGTAGTTAAGCTGAAAAACAGTCCCCGCGTTAGCTGAAGCGTCTGATTGGAACTCTCCATTCTACCTTAAAAACACAGCGTTTGCATTGGTGAAGCTGTTGGCGAGAGAACGTATCTGACCGCATATTTAAGGTGGAACATGGAGTTCCCATAAGACGCAGCTAGCTAACTAGTTTTGTCTGTTATGAGGTTATCATGTAGTTCCCACAGCGGTAGTCCGCCCGAGAAACAGAGTGAAGAGAACTACATTTACACTGATGCATTTAGTCGACGTTAGCAGAAGTTAGCAAAACTAACGTCAATTAAAAGTACAAATTTAAGACTTTAATAAATTTAATTTAAGACATTGGATGGATATCTGGCAGTTTTTAAGACTTTTTAATGCCTTTAATTTAAAATTTTGAATTTTAAACTTTTTAAGACCCCGTGGGAACCCTGTGTAATGACCAGTGTGTAGCCAACACCTTCAGTTCTAAACTTAAAAGTCTTGGCAAAAAATGTTTAAATTGTGTATATATCAGCACATCTGAAAATAGTTTAGAGCAGATTTCATCAAAATATCGACATTCTTACTGTTTTGCCACTGTTGTTGCCGAGTTTGTGTTGAACAAATACCTGTGTAACACTTTGGAAATAAATAATTTTAGATTGGTGAAATTTATAAAAAACATCATGCCAGTCTACATCAGAGTGTCTGAAAATCCCTCAGTCTCCCGGGGGTTAAAATGTGTAATTAAAAAAATATAATAAAACGTAATTAGTGTAATAAATGGTACTGTATATTAAAAAGTTACTTTAATAAAATGATTTTGTATACACCGGAGGACTGAATAACAGCACTGAAAAGTGCTGCTGTCTATAACTAAGTTAGTTGTAAATTCAAGTAATGTTTTGATTGAATGTATAAGCATTCAATACACAATAAAAAAGGTATAATGGGGAACCTTAGTACTTCTGGATTAGTATACATGGTCCTGGACAGTTTGTATATGATCCAGATTGTTTATCCAAGAGATTTTCAATAAAATAGTAAATTTTCTTTCTTATGAAAGTTTATTTCTATTATGACTTTGCTTTTCTCAGCACACAGACATACCATGCTGCATTATCTAACACAACCAATACTTTATACACAGTCTGTATTACCTGTTCCACATCCACAAATAATGTAAATAAACAGCCCTACTAGACAATATGGCAGATCAGTTCCATAATACTGCACAATGTGACAATTCCACAGCCCTATAGGCCAATTTATTGTAAAAAAAAAAAAAAAAAAAAAAAAAAAAAAAAAAAAAAAAAACTGCTGACATTTAAAGATTTAAAGAACAGAAAATACAAAAAGAACAATAACTCCAACAATAATAACATTACTTGTGTGTGTGTGTCTCACCTTATTGGAAAAGGAGAACTTGGATGGCTCTGTGGTGCTCGGTGTGTGAATGGCTGTTAGCAGAGGAGGCCATGAGTGGGTCATTTCCTGTGTGTGTGTGAGAGAGAGACACACACATTAGTACATAGTGGAAGATAGTTAAATTCCACTACATATCTTTACTTTGTGTTTGAACATTCATCACATGACTTGATATACACTGCACATTCACACTGATTGACAGGGGAGGAGAGAGAGAGAGAGCGAAAGCGAGAGCGAGAGAATGAGAAAGAGAGCAAGTTAGATTGTGAAGAAAATAAAAGTTGGGGTAGAGAGAGTCAAAGTGTGTTGTGTTGCACTCACAATCAGAATGTCCTCCACAGAATGAACCTCATTTGACAGCGTCTGAAAAACATCACCGCAATCAGTCAGAAATTAAGGCAAAGAGAGAGAGAAAGAAAGGAAAACGAGAGACAAAGAAATGAAAGACGTGTGCCATAGACATGCATTTAGTGAACATAGTAATATCGACATTCAGACGTTCCTTCCAATGCGTTCAAACACACCTTTTTTTCTTATATTATTAAGCTACATGACAGGTCTGGACAGACATGTAAGGGTCACTTTCTTTTAATTATTTAATTGTAGGTCTCTAAATATATAGTGTAATATAGATAAAATTAAAGTTTTCAGACTAGTCAATGTGTTTTAGGAAACAATGATTACTAATAATTAAATCTCACTAATTCAGACAGTAGAAGAGCTGGTAGATCTTTGTTTGGATAAATATGTTTAAATTAGAGATGTGTGGATGGAATTTTTTTGGTCAGAAATGATCAAATAAAATGCTGATTGTGGCCGATACGAATATAACACCAATAATTTACATGAACATATTTAACGTAAACCATGTAATGTAAAATTGATGCTAAATTATTCCCATCAATGGCCATTACATGGAGTCACAACGGGCCAGTAGAAGACGCTGTGGGGTCCGAACCGTGGAACAAAATTTATCCATTCAATTTATCAGTCATTATTGCAATACTGGATCGATACCAACAAATTTCTTTATCAATTTATCAGAGAAGTATACATCATTATGTTTCATCATATAAAAAAATGTCATCAACATATTTTGCATCCCTATTTTAAATGTTGGTAAATATTAGGAGGAGAGGTCAACTCACAGTAAGGAGAGTGTATGCAACTCTACATACACACACACACACTCCCTGCTGCATTTACACAGTAAATGTAATTGACATTTAATCACTGGTGCAGTTTTAATTAAACACACTGTTCAGTTTTATTGTCTGGGCAGGGAAACCCACCTGGAATGTTTTTTTTTTTTCAAATTTTAAAGTATAGAACTCAAAAACTCATCACTGAAAAAGAATCACTGCCCTGAATTACTCTCCATAAGGAAATTCAAAACCTTGGTCTGCACTAGAACCTCTAACAACAGTTCACCACCAAACTTAAAACTGTGCACCAGTCCAAAGTCCTTATACCATCAACACCAATAAAATCCTGCACCAGAACCAAGCTGAATCATGGCGCAGTGAAGACCACAGACACCAGGGATATCTACTGAAAAAACAAGAGGTTAGCTAAAACTGATACTGATGTTTCATTTGTATCTGTGCCCTGGATAAAACTAGAAGGTCCAACATTACAATCTATTAAGCTCCTGTCGACTGGTTTTAAATATTTAAAAATGCATTTTGATACTACACATATGCCATGGAGTAAGCATTTACCAGTGTTACATTCAATATATTTATGTATTACTGCAGTTTAATCATATTTAAATACTATGCAATCAGTTTCCTGGTCAGAACTGTGAGGATGTGTGGGACCACAGAATGATCTGCTATGGCATCACTATGGAAATGTAAACTTCCTGGCATCAGGAGCAGTGTTACATTAACAAGTCAGCTAAACGTGGTGATTAGCAGGACCAGTTTGGAAGCCATAAACGTGTGAACCATCAGACTTTGTTCTCAACAAGAAAATGAGACATCTCTGAATGATGAGTAAAAATGTGCAAAATCTGAACAAACTCTCTTTCACGATATGACTAAGTCTAAATTACATCTCAAATACTATGGACCTATTGTGAATGACTGCTTCACAGTTAATGGTGTACCAATGACACTTCTGTGACAAATGCTAAGGAGCCAGGCCAGAAATGGTTCATTAGATTTATAGAGTCTAGCATGTAACAATAGTGGAACACTTCCGGATGCTATGTTTTGGTGCACGTTTACTCTACTTTGGCTGTTCTGCTACTGGGCTTTGCCAGCTCTTCTGAACTTGATTAGCTGTCGGCTACAAAACTGCAGCCAAAGTAACAAACGTTATGAAAACATTAACCAAAACTCTTCAGTCATTTAAAATCCAAAATTACAGTTTACACAATCTGATACGCTAAAACCATCCTTTATTAGCTTTGCAATAAAGTACGTCACATTATTACATTTTAATTCTGCCTGTAAAATGTCACCAGATTTTCATACTGTCAGAACAGACAAAGTGTGCATTCATTTTAGCAGTCAATACATATATACATTCAGCTTGGTCAGAAGGCATAACAGACTGTGACCCAAGAGCTAAATTGGCTGATTTTCTCTGGGCCTCCAGTGCAGAAATAAAGACAAAGGGACTTACAACAGCCCCAAGACCGATTACATAATGTGATGACAAAGCACCTTTATGATGCAGAGCTAGCAAGTTAAGAGGGGGCATGGTAGGGTGGGGAGGGGTTGCACACTTACAGGGGCAACTAAGATCAGTCACAGGTCTCCACACACCAACAGCAGATTAAAAAGTGTATGTGCATGAATGTTCCGCATCAGATCGTGTCAATAGCTGTCTTTATCCTTATCTACCCTTTTCCAATGTATTCCATGTCTGAGCAAGTACACCATGCTATTCCAATAAGGCCAGGCAAACACAGTACAAAAAAAATCAATGTTGGCACATTGCAGATTTAAATAGCTCATTCCGCACGGCCAAGGGCTGCAATTTAAATGCTCACACTGTATGGAAATGCTCTGCCCAATTGACAAACATGATCTAGTACTGAGACTACAAGTCTGGGCACAATTTGTAAAAACTGGATTGTGTCAAAATCTACCATAGATATTTCTAAATCCAGCCCCCAAAATTCTTCTATGATGTGTTCTTTTAACATGCAAATTACAATTGGTAACACAAACAAAACAAGCCTAAGTGTACTGTTATCATTAGGTATCAATCATTCTTCAAAACACAGAGAAGGAAATGTTTCGCATTTCTGCACTTGCAACACAGGTTCATACTTAACACCATTATTCAGCCATGCTAATTTGTTACAACCACGGGCTAAGTTTCCATCAAACACTCGCCAAGAACACCACTGCCTGCCTTGGGTTCCAACTTCATGAGGCATCAAATTGGTTTTGCAATTTCAAATCGAGTTTGGTGCAGTTCAGCTCAAAGGATTCCTCAAGAAATTCAAGCAGCTCGATTACAAATTCACTGCACCAAATTTTTTGTATCAAGGTTTCATTTAATTCATAGATCTTTGCACAGCTCACCGTGTTTTGCCTGTATTATTATTACTGCCACAAAATGTGCTTACACTGTGGACAGGGGACATGAAGAAAATGTGATTCAATGGCAAGGAGATAAAAAGAAAAATGTGAGAGAAGACAGTGATGAATCTGGTCAGAGAAAATGACAAAGTGCACAAATTTTGGGCCTATTTCAAGGGGAACTTTCAATGCATTAGCATCTCAGTAGATATGAATCCTGTCCTCATTGAATTGAGTTTTCTGGAAAGCTGGCAGACTCCACCTGATGAGTCTACATTCATACCCAAACTTGGACTACAGTCATTAATGGCGGTCCCTAGCAGTGGTGGACAAAGTACTCAACTCTAGTACTTATGTAAAAGTATTGATACTTGTGGTCAAAATTTACTCAACTACAAGTAAAAGTTGCTCAGTCAAGTTTACTCAAGTTAAAGTACTGAAGTACTTACTTTTGAAAACACTTAAGTATTCAAAAGTACATGCATTTAAACATACTCAAGTATTCAAAAGTGCTAATTATATTTTCTAATATCAGTACATTGCTGTATTGTTTTGAGTGCTTTTACAGAACCTTATAACTTACTGAAACCACTATCTGTATCTGTTCAACCATCTAAATGATCTGTATCCTTATCTGTACTCGGAGTGGGTAGGGCCTAAACTGGAATTGGGTGTGGTTTAATCAGAAGTGTGTGGAGCTTAAATCGGTACATTATTTTAAGTCTGAAATTGATATGGATTGATCAGAATTTTCTATATGTATTGTTTATATGTCTATAGGCTTGTTCACTGTATTCTTCTCAAAAGAACCGTGTTCAGTACGAGCAAAGTTTTCCAAATGACTTTATATCACCAACCAAACTAAGAGAAAGAAGACGGTAAAAAAACAAACAAACAAACAAAAAAAAAACACAGTGGAGTGGAGGCAGTGGCACGAGCCGTTTTCAGCTCTGTCTTGTCAAATGCACCAAATACAATACGAAACCAGTTCACAAAGAAGTAACTTTAAATATCATACAAACTGAAATAGAGGCGAGCTGAAGAAAACCTAAGGAGTACTGAACAGGGCAGTGAGCGTGAAGCCAAGCACAGAGACATCAGTCAGTCACTGTCTGTGTGTGTGTGTGTGTGCGAGAGTTGCTGCAATGTCTGTGTAGGGAGGGGCGGGCACTCTGTGTGACTGGCCAATCACAGATCATGAAGACAGTCAGTTACCCAATGAGGATTTTCCTTCAGCACGAGCACAGATATTGAAGAGTTATACTCGTATCGTGCTCGTTACTCGTCAACAATGCTTTATCCGTACCTTATCTGGCTCAACCCTAATGCTGATCCAAAAGGAATGAGTAACGGCAAGCTTCCTAGAAATATAGTGGAGTCGATAGTACAATATTTGTCTTTGAAATGTAGTGGAGTGAAAGTCATAAGTTCACCAAAAAATAAATACTCAAGTAAAGTAAAAATACAAAAATTTTTTTTTTTACTTAAGTACAGTATTCAAGTAAATGTACTTCGTTACTGTCCACCACTGGTCCCTACACATTCTTCCATACAATATCATGTCTGGCCCCATGAGACTACAAAAACCAAACTCAAAAACACTCCATACTCTAGAATATGTGGAAGTCTATGAACAGCCTCAATAAACACAATCATTAGAAATTGATACATTACTCCATAACCAATCCCATGTCCCACATTTAAATTCACCCAGGGGGTCTTTAAAATCTACAAAATGTCCCTAATAAACTACTGTATTAAAGCCTATAAGCTTATAATCAACAACCTGTGGGATACACCAAAACAAAGCTAAAAAGTAGTGTCACTGTCCTACCTCACCCTTCTTTCATAGGAGACTGTGCATATCTGAGCAACATTTGTGGATTTTGTCATAGTGATAAAATGGTTGAAATGTGTTGTCATCATTCAAAATGTTCATTTTAATGAGCGACTCCAAACATTTGAGTAGCAATGTATAAATGAAACTTAATTCTCACAGTCAAAAGTGGGCAACAAATGAAAAGAGGAAAAACAAAAAAAACTGTCATTACATCTGCAAACCATTGTTGAACTATTTTCATTAATTGTCTTCCCAACAATTCTTGTTATAATTCATCTAGTCAAATTTTTATCCCTCACCCATGCTGAGGATAAACATTAGCGGACAGTGTTCAAGAGGTTTGCAGTGCTGTAGTGTGAAGCAGAACATGCTGATCCATCTCTCCAGCCTGCCAAAACTAAGGCTGTGAGGTTCCAGCTCAATCAGAAGCTGCTGTGCTGCATTCAGTACTGCTGCTGAACCCTAACGACCCCACATATTCAGCAAAGAACACAAGTCTGAGCTGAAATGTGGTTAAAAACTTCACACAGAACACCAGTGACTCTGAAAACAATGCTGGAGAAAAGTGATTGTGATATAAAATGTAGCTTGTATCACCCTCCCCTACCACATGCACAAACTTACAACATATTCCATATCTGTTCATACCAGACATACTTTGTCCAGTTGTGTGATTAATAAACATCGACATGAAATGTGTTTGTGTGGGGGTAAATTCCACTGTTTATCAAAGACTAGACTTTTGGCATGTTGTGACCCATCTTCATTGGTAGGTTATCATTAGATAGATAGGTTATCGATCGATAGATCGATAGATAGATCGATACTTTATTAATCCCTTGCGGGAAATTCAGGAAATCCCTGATTCAGCTGATTACACACTCACTCTCTTTCTCATAGACACACCCTTTCATCAAGCAACAATGTTATCCAATATTGCTCAAATACATCAATCAGCACAACTTTGTTACGAGTAACTCCACCCCGATAGCTACAGTGCATTCTGTGCATCAAGTAGCCTGGCATGACAAACACCAGTTCAGGGTGACGAAAGATTTGATGTTACCAATAGACATATATATGCACACACTACTGCTCAAAAGTTTGGAGTCTCCTAGAATTTATCATCATCATTAGCTGTTTTATATCTATGAATAAAAACAATCCTATACACTATTCACTAAAAGTTAGGGATATTTGGCTTTCAGGTGAAATTTATGGAAAACGTATACACGTTCACGCTACAGTGATATTATATAATGAAAGTAGAGCATTTAAGTAGAAACATGCAGTGGTGATTTCCTCATCTCAAACAATTTGTTGAAACAAACACCATCAGCCGTGGTGGGTAAACCCCAACAAAAATGTCAGTGTTTTAATAATGTGTCATGTGCTCTTGAACATCAATTACAGCTTGACAACATCATCTCATACTGTTCACAAGTTGACTTATTGCCTGCTGAGGCATGGCATTCCACTCTTCTTGAAGGGTGGCCATCAGGTCATTGAGGTTCTGGGGGTACAGATTTACGAGCCTCTACAACGCGACTCAGCTGATAACATAAGTTTTCTATGAGATTCAGGTCTGGAAAAAGTGCAGGCCACTCCATTTGAGGTACCCCAGTCTCCATCAGCCGTTCCCTAATGATGTGACCTCCATGAGATGGAGCATCGTCATACATGAAGATCAAATTAGGCCTCTGTTGTTCTTGCAGAGGCGCAATGACTGGATTTATGATGTTATTCAAGTAGTATGGGCTTATCACTGTACCATTCACAAAGTGTAGGCAGTTCTGTATTGACTAGACACACTAACACCACCACCACCAAAGGCTCGTCTGGTGACAACAGTGGCTGATGCATAGTGCTCTCCTTCACATCTCCAACATTGTTGGCAGTCATCATTTCTGCTAAGTATGAATTGACTTTCATCAGAGAACAGCACTGAGGCCCACTGGTCCCATGTACAGCGTATTTGCTCCCTGGCCCATTCAAGACAATGACGCCACTGGTGTGGTGAGGTACCCTTGCTGGTAATCTAACCTGCAGACCACACTGATGTAAATGGTTCTGAATGGTTTGACGTGACACTTGGTGCCTCTCACCTTCCTCAAATGTGCCTAGAGTTGTGCAGCATTCATTATCTGGATTCACAGGGCACTGTTCACAGTGAAGCGATCAACAGTGTGGGATGTGGCCAAAAGATGTCCACTTCTATGCCTTTCTGTGACTCTTCAAGTCTCTCTGTTGAAACCTGCTGATGACACTCTGCGACACTCTAAGCTCAGTGGCCACTTCTGCCTGAAAACATCCTGTTTGAGGTACTGGTTGAACAATTGTTAGGTGTCGTCTTGGTGTCATGATGTCAAAATGTGAACAGCATGACAAAGACTGTTTAAATACAAATTCTAATTGAACCAGGAAATTTATGGGTCGATTCATGGATCAAACACCTGTTGTGAATTTTGCCATTAAGCTCCTTGTTATAGAACAGGAAGTTGTGCAAAAAGTACTGAAACAATGAACAGTTGGACATGTGCATATAAAACTTTAGTGAAGGTCACATAAAGTTCACATGTAAAGGTTACAGTTTAGATTCATCCTGAAATTTCACCCAAAAGGTAAATATCCCTAACATTTTTGTGAGTAGTGTATGCTGCTGCTCTTGATACTTAATCTCGGGGAGGTGTTGCAGTATCACTGCTTTTTGGCTCAGTTTTACTCCCACAAGTTTCAATACATTAATATAGGAAATATTAGTCTGTAAACAACTTTATTAAACACTATACACTAGCACAGAAGATTAGTCTACAATCTCAGTAAACACTATTAAATCACCAGAATATGAGATAAAAGTTTATCTTACATTAATGGCATTTAGCAGATATAAGCAATGAATGAAATTAAGGTTATAAATGTTTCTTAGAATTATTTATACATAGCAAACATATCAAATCAATAGAATAGTTAAATAATTTGCCATTTATCCAAGATGTTGGTCAGTCAAGACATATTTGGAGTCCATACTTTGCATCTATAGTTTAGGACTGGATCAAACATTGCTAACAAACAGAATTCAATAGTCAATCAAATAACTTTCAGTGAGTTTTTGATCATATTTACAGATCACAGTAAGTCACACAGTGTACCAAAACCACTTTAATTAAGTTCTGGATGTTGACTGAACAGGCTGACGGATGTTTTGGTTATGTGGTTTGACAGAAACAACTGCTTAGCTGAATATTCAGTTCTAGTGTTTGTTAGCAATGTCAGCCTTGCAGTTCCTGTTCTAAACTAAACAAGCAAAATTCTACACGTCAAAACATGTCTTGACTGATCAACTACATCTGGAGTGACTAGTATTTGATTAATCATACATAGTCTAAAATTGTGAAAAATATACATAGTCAGATGTGCTCAATGTGTTTATTGACACATTAATGTGTACATAAGGTTACAAAAGGGCATATAAGGTTGAATCTGTAAAGAAAAACAAGGACAATCTGATTAAAAAGGGTGTTACTTATTAATTACATGCCCACCATACCATATAACATTATCCTGCAGAGTGTTTTGAGATTTAGTTCCCTGGAGCTTTTTGTGTGACATTTGTATAAATACGTTTTGCTTTCATATTACAACTTAAGCAACTCACTTCAGGGCAAGTCCCAATTGATGCTAACCTGCTGGCTTGTTTACACATTGAAAGAGTTTGTGTAGCCCAGGTTAGAGCTTTGTCACTACCTTTATGAGATCAGATCAAGTGCACAAAGAACAATTCAAACCAGCAAATAAGGAAATAGATGTGCTGAACCTTCAAGAAGCCATCCTGCATTTTCTAGTGCTCAGACAAAATTGTAAATCATATTTATATGATATTCCAACTTACCCCAGCACTAAATGCATGTTTGGCATCCACATAAGAGCTAACCCAGTTGTTTCATTACCATCACCAAACCTTTGTACAAACCTCTCAAATAATAATAAGCTAGTGGATGCGGGATGTGACACTTACTTTGAGCTTTAAAAATAACAAAAACTCATCTAACTGAATGCTACATTCACTACCTTACATAACCGAAGAGGGAATGCTGATTTTAGAAACAGTTTTTGTAATGATGACAGCCATGAATACAAAGGAATCTGGTCCAAGTCTTCTACCAGCCCTCTTGCTGTCTTAAGTGGCTGCCTGTAGTGGTGAGGGTTTATTCATTTTTAAAGCTCACAGGAAGTCATACTGTGTCATAAAACACACTGACTAGTCTGTGAGGTGTGGGTGTGATTTCAGTAGGCTGAGATCACCAAACTTTGCTGATGTATTTTGATGGCAACCACTAGGTTATTTAGGTGACTATTGAATTTTAGTGGATTTTTGGTCAATCTCAGAGCTATGGTTGCAAAGCAAAATGTGGAATTCAAACATATCTTGGCTCATCAAGCATCTGCGGTAAGTAAAACACACACACACACACACACACACACACACACAATCAATGAATTTTAAAGGATTATATAGCCCCTTAAAAATTCATAAATGATTAATCTGGGTCTGCTGTGAGGTTTTCACTCCCTTTCTCTATTGTACCGTATGCCACAATTACAAATGAATATCCAGCAAGGAGGAACACAGAATGTTCTCATCTTAGATTTGAAAGTAGCTTGCCCTAAAAGAAATTGAATATGTGATGGGAAGGAACAGAATGTGATGCACTCTATTCATTATGAGGGAACAGATACTGGAGACTCAATGGAGAAGTACATAAAGTCATTTTGTTTGACCCGACATACAGGTTTCAGTGAGTATAGATGAAAAACAAACCTCAGCTGTAATTAGCAAAACAGAGAAACAGATGTTCAACTGTTTCAAATTCTGCACCTTCTGTTGCCTTATCTAAAAAACTGTCTAGTATAGACAGAGTCAGACAGAGACAGACACACATATTTTAAAGAAAAGAAAAACTAAAAATACTAGTTTTATTGTTGATCTTTTCAAATTAACAATTAATAAAATACTTCAACTTAAATTTTGTCTACATAAAGTTTATTTAAGCAATATACAAATACGACAAAAAAATTGTATACTGTGCTAACCCCTTTCAGCTTTCACCTCCCATAAATATTCCAAAGTACCACACTGTATGATGCTTCTAGTGTGAAATTAGGGAAAGATGGTGGATGCAGTCACATCTGAGGTAAGTGCAGAGAACACACACAAAATCATCTACTGGTATCAATGAGTTTCCAAAGACCAAACTGTCAAACTGATTTTTAATTATGTATTTATTGCACTCCACAAAAGCAGAATAAGAGACAAGGTTTCTCAATCATCCTAATAACTTATAGCGCCTGTGCAGGGGTGCCCACCCTGGTCCTGGAGATCTACCATCCTGCAGAGCTCTGATTCAGCACCACCAACTCTATTCAGATCCTGAAAGCATTTAGTGCCAAGATCAGGTACAATGTTATGTTAAGGAAGGAGTGAAATTCTGCAGGGCAATACATCTCCAGGACCGGAACTGGGCAGTCCTTATCTAATGTATATTCCTGTTAGACAAACTTAAATTTTTGCTTATAAAGTTATCCAAGAATTCCTTATTTGCCAGTCCTTTGTACTACTACTACTTGGTAACATTTCAAATAAATATTAAATTTCTTTGTAATAATATCCCAGGTAGATTTAGTCACCAAATTCTACAGTACACATTAGCCAAGAATGGGTCAGATTCCCATATCAGTGCATCACTTACTGTTATTATGAGGAATTATCTTATACAAACCAACAAACACTAAGAGTTCAAAGTTTTTCAATGTGCTAAAATATTTATATCAATATTAAACACGAGTTTTTGACAACTGAAAATTGACAGTCATACATATCACCGACAACTGAGAATCATATCAGCGAGTTATACAGTTTATCTACAATCAGTGTTTAAAAAGGGAATGATTCACACAGAAACGATATTTACTTTTTATCACTATGCCAGATGTCAATTATTAGTTAAGACATGTTTGGAGTTACATTTTTGCTTCTTTATATTAGATTTGGAGGAACACAGCTAACACTCAATTAAAAGTTAAATAAGCTCTGTTTCAGTAAATATACATCACTATATAATAATATACAAATTTGATCATAGATCAGTGTTTACAAGCTGGTTGTCCAAAATGGTGGACAAAGCCAGGTAAGTGGAGAGCTGTGTAAACATGACAGAGTTAACCATTCTGTTAAAATTACTCAATTACTCATTGCTTAATATTAATTCATTTCAGCTTCTCAAAAATAACATTTTCATTATATTAATTCATTTTCTACACAGGAATGTAAGCTCAAGGCTCATGTCCAACTTTCATGTTTGAATTTGACCAAACCTATGAATGTTTGTAAACAAATGTCTGTTTGACCTATATCAGAACTCTGTGCACACGTGCATAAATGTGCTTTTGCATTTGTGCATGTGGCAGACACTCCTAGGTGTGTTATGATGTGGGTTGTGATGGTAGATGGGTGCATGAGTCACCACATAACCACGCGGATCTGGATTAATGTGTGCAGTGGTGAAAGAGCCTATTCAGCACATGCGGCTTTGGCTGAAGCACGTGTGCCAGCTCCGCCAACAAAAGCTCACGCCGCTCACAGGTGCAGCCAGTCAACGGGCAGCCTGAGGCCACTCGGCTGCTCATCCACGAGTCACCCGTGGCCTTCTGACAATAGAGTTTTTTTCATGGGGCACAGTCAACTGCTGGTCAGTTCCTAAAAGCACATTCTTTTAACTGAAAAAGACTAGTGATAATAGAAGGTTAAATGAGTTGGGCTGCTATGACAACATATCAGTTCAATTTAAAAAGCAAGAAAAGTGGGAAGAGAATTTTTAATTACATTTTCCTATTTGATACAGTGTGTAATCAATTATTTATATAAACGTATGCAATACATATATGTAAATTTAGCAGCAAATCTGCTCATTTTTTAATTCAGTGGTTTTGTGATGTCACAAGAACCAAGGATAGTTCATATAATTTACATTTACAGCATTTGGCAGACCATAGGCAATGTTGCAGTAGAAGTCTTGCAGTAGAATGTCCTTGTCTTGGACATTATTTGGCATAGTGTGAAGTGTCACGTGGGGGGCACATCTGTTACTGTCTACACTTTACCAACCACATATATATGAGTCATTTAGCCCCGCCCATTAAATATTAATTTATAAGGAGTGTTTCAGCCTGAATTGCTTTTCGACTGAGGCACAATACATAGCATACAATCATAACATCAGAGGTCATGTACAAAGATCATTCTAAAAAAACAACAACAACAACAAAGCAACCTGTTTAATTCTAAGGGATAGAAAGAGACAAAATGGTCATGTAAAAATGAATGTTCATTGTTTTAATATGTAAAATCATACGTATGCACGTGTGTGTGTGTGTGTGTGTGTGTAGATTAATAATAAAGTAATCTAAACTATGAAGAAATACATATGGAATTATTTAGTAAACAAAACCGTGTTAAACAGGCACCTCTTGCTTAGATGAGAGCTTTCTTGCCATTTTCTCAGTCAGCTTTATGGCACCTGGTCACCAGTCACCTGGAATGGCTTTCAATTAACAGCTGTGCCTCGTCATGACTTGCATTTCTTGCCCTCTTAATATATTTGAGACCATCAGTGGTGTGCATACTTTGAAGGAACACACAAGGAATCATGCAGTACACTTAAAAGCATTAAACAAACCAAAATATGTTTTACATTTTAGATTCTTCATAGTCTGGATGAAGTCAGTATTAATTTACAATGTAGGAAATGTGTCCAAATTTTTGACTGTTAATTTTATATATTATTAGATTTTAATACAATTTCTTTTCCATTCCAAAATTTTCATATTTGGAAAATGCATGAGCAAAGTTAATAATTCATATTTGCATAAGCAGGTAGATTCAGTTATGCCTTTACTTATGACACTAACGCTAGGCTGCAAATGACATCCATTTAATTAGACATTAACGCAACCACACAAAATATCTCCACACAGAAACATGACATGAGGTGTTAATCAGATTACATGAGAAACTAGTGGGCAAGAGAATGTTATGTAGTCACCATAACATGTGAAGCCTCAAATGACTAATTAAGCCATTAGACATGGTGAGAGTGATTACAGAGATCTGAACTGTGCCATCACTGTTAAACCACCCTCATGGCCAATATGCAAGAGGAAGAAGAAGTTGTAAAAAAAAAAAAAAAATCCAATTACATAAATGTTCATCCGTGGGATAAACGGGGCTGATATATGCAAATTTCTTAATGCTTGGTTGGATCTGCCCTTTCCCAGTGGCTGGGTGACACTGAGTGTGTTGAACACTGCTTTGAAGAGGTTGTTCAAGTTCACTGGTTAAAATGGCATCTTACATCACTCGCAGTACTTCAGACCGGATCTACGCAAATGATTCTGGAACATAGTTCTGGCCAAAACATGAAAGCAAAGGAGTAACTGGGTCATAATTCTATTATATCCCTTTAATAGGCCAAACTAATCAAGTACAATCCCCCACTGACTACAAGGTACAGATCACAACATAAAAGGTCAGGCCACACATTTAACAACACAAACTAATTCATGTAGTGGGTGATAAAGTACAGGCTTATGATTAAAATTTCAGCACGTCCTTGCATGCATGCTTGTGACCTCTTCAGTGTAGTGTCAAGGTCCACTTTAAACCAGCTAAAACTTGAATGTAATATTCTACTACTTCCAAACTTTACATTTGATCATGTACTTTTTCTACTGACCACTTCATCACCAAATGCCAATTTGCAGTGACATAACTCTAAGCACAGATTTATGCAATAGCACCAACTGACAAATATGATACTAGATCACCACGCATTTCCTAGATGTCATATGATAAGCACATACTGTAGCTAGCACAGATTTCCCATATGGATTTGCACGTATTCAAAAGTCAAAGTCAAGATCAGAGGCATCATCACAGTAGAGGTGCAGGAAAAAATCGCTTCGAGCTCGAATCGCTTTTCTCACATTTAACGATTTAGAATCAATTCTTGTTTTCAAAAAAATCTATTTTTTTCGCGGGTGCAGATGTGCCTTCTCAGCCACCGTAGTGCTAGGCAAAACAAGGAAGCAGCGTGGGCTATGTACAGGCATGCAAGCCGAGCCGAGGTCTTTAAAAGCAACCATTTGGAAACACTTTGGATTTTACCGTCAACCCGGCCCGGGTACGAAAGGGCTTGACGGGACTCATGCGATTTGCAGAGATTGCAAAGGTAAAGTAACGTATTTCGTTTCGATTTGAAAGAATCGGGAAAAAATTGATTTGTGACCCCAAGAATCGATTCTGGATCGATTCGTTCGATTCCCAAAGATTTGCAGCCCTACATCACAGTACTGAAAATAGCAAATAAGGATAACTCAAGTTCAAATCACTGTTCAGTTGGAACATACCTTAACAGGGCGGGGAATGTTGCTTGGGTGTTTTTTTTTATTAATATTATTTTTATTATTATTATTATTATTTATTGTCATTTATTTTGCCTCAACCTCCTGTTTCTGCTTAACACTTTAATCAATTAGCATGTTATTTAGATGTCATATCGTCCACCTTCATCATCTCGGTCAGTGATATGGTTTACTTTTTAAGGGAAAAATCTTGTACTTGTGAAATATATTCTCATTAAGAATAAAACTTGCTCACAACAACACTCACCTCCACAGATGGTATCTTCAGCGTAGGGAGGTTCGGCTTGCTGACATTCTTGAAGTCTGGGAGACTTTCATAAGACTGTCCATGAAAATCTTCTGGAGAGGGTTTCAGGTCAGGAGACTCACTGGTCATCTGATCACCTGGCCCATCCATGGGTCTGACTAATGCCATGGGCTTCCTAGAGTTGGTCAGGTTAGACTTGGAGGAAAGTGGCAGAGAAAAAGTTTGTGACACCAGTGGCGGGGCATCTCCGGTCAACTGGGGAACCTCTTTCTGGGCCTCTGAATGATGCAATGACTCCACCCTGCTAGATGAACCATCATGTTCAGGAGCTCGATCATGGTCATTGTCTGTGTCCTGTTCTGAGTCGCTGGACTCACTGGAATGTAAAGGGGACAGGGGATCAGCAGGTGGAGAAAGGTCTGAAAGAACAGGAGGCAAGGTGGTGTAGTCTCTGTCCTGCCAAGAGTCTGTTTTCTTCTGGTGGGAATCTGGGGGACCTTCTTTGTTATGGGTCATGGAAGGGCCATCGGGAATTGGGTTCTTTTTGGAAGGCGGGGCTGAGTTATGTCCAGGATGGCCCAGCTGAGAACTACTATAATTTGATGAATTCTGGAATGGGTGACCATTTTTGTCCTTCTGTGAAGGGTGTCCTGGACGTCCATATGATGGTGCATCCTTGGTACGGTCTTTGATCATCCCTTCATGCTGGCCATATTGAGAGTTGTTCCCATCTTCATAATTACCCAGCATCCTTTGGATGAGGCTGGACAATTCATCTCCTTTGTTTGTCTAGAAATAAAGAAAACTCAATATAATATCATGTATAATATAAATAAATATATCCAAGTCTTAAGGCAAGAGCACAATTGTTCAGTCTCTAGAATGCTCTCCAATCATTCACATGGTACTAGAATGTTCTCCCTACTTACACTGTTCCGTTCCCTGCTTCAAAGCATTCTAGAATTTTCTTGTGCTTTCACACTGCTATAGAATAATTTCAAATGTTCTCACACAA
Organism: Crenuchus spilurus; assembly: GCA_036984385.1. Taxonomy (NCBI): domain Eukaryota; kingdom Metazoa; phylum Chordata; class Actinopteri; order Characiformes; family Crenuchidae; genus Crenuchus; species Crenuchus spilurus. The sequence goes on along the minus strand of BRDA01013685.1, from coordinate 2,935 downwards.
CTGTTCAAGAATGCTCTCCTCCATTCACATATGGGTTATTTGATTAATCAGCCCTTTTCTATCCCTTAGTCATGAGGAACTACAAAGATGAAAACATGAAAATGAGTCGCCAGGCCCTCCTTATAATCTTTATCTCTTGCAAGTATGACATTCTTGTATAAATTCCAATCTAACTGTTCTACCAAAACTTTAGTGCTGACCTTTTTGTGTTTATACACTACAATGTGCTTCAGTGTTTATGACAACTGACTAATCTGACCTTTTAAGGCACAGCTAGGCTGCATTAGTCTGAGACACACAGTTGGAGACATTCAACCCCCAAGGGTTTCGATTTTATACGCACGCTCATCACAGTTAACAACATCCTGCAGAAGAGGCCCATGTCAACCAGTATTACCACCAGATCTCAGCAGAGCACTGTTATCTACCATCTTTCGACTGTGTTTGTCATGCAGGCTGGGCAGGCCAAATAACAGGTCTGAATGTCTGTTAAAGACTACAATCAAGTGTAAACAGTAGCAATAAAGTCATTGTTGCTGCATTGCAGAAATATGGTGTGTGCTTAATGAAATGACACAGACTCCAAAAGAAACCTTACCGGAGCGCTGAGAAAGGGTCACACAGCAACTGCAATCCTGGCATGCAACTGACAGCTAATTTTGCCTGAATATTCACCTTGAACAGTGTTTTAACTGGACTGACATGGGTAGGAACATTGAACAGCATGTCATGATAAAGGGGAGGTAAGAAGGAATCTCTTGAAGTAGTCTTGCTGATCTAAGAATAATGGAATACCAGCTGCTCTAACAGGCAGGTTGCTCTGACAGCACATTGAGATGGACAGGCATTTCTCCATCTCAGTTCTAGCTGTATTGGTGCAACAGTATAATTCCAATCTGCTCCATTTTTCCTTATTTAAAAAATATATTTAATTAATAAAAAACTGAATTTTGTAATACTGATATTGTAGATGTCTGCAATATGAAAATAAGCACTCAACCAATAACCAACCAATCACCAATCCAAGTGAGTTTCTTTGATGAATCAAGTTATTTATGTATTCAAAACAAAAAAGAAAGGCAAACAACAGATTATAATAAAAAATATGAATAAAATTACTGATTCATACATGAATTTTTTAAATATATTACAGCGTATTACAATCACATTGTTTAGCAACGTCCATATCATGATAGTCCATATCATTCAGCTTTATTGTGCAGTGGACTCCAGAACTATATTTGACAACTACTGTTAGAGGTTCCTGGGCTAACACCACACAATTACCTAAACTATATAACCTCAACAGTTATTAAAATGAATCATGAGTTCATACATGTTTAAAGGGGCCAGAGATTGCATTTATAGTTAATTCTGTTGAGATTAAATTGTTCTCTGGTGTCCACACAGAAAGCATGTGACTTTGGTGGGAGTGAAAAATATTCATATGTTGCTTCACACACCCATTACAACCCTAAGGTTTTGCTTCTCACTGAAATAAACTCTTTCACATTTTATGGTGAGCTCATGAATAATATAATGGATTCTGTTCTGATTGGCTGCTTTATCCGCTTTACACCTGGGCAGAACACTTCAGACAATAACAGTGTGAGTGCCAGAAAACAATTGGGAAATGGAAAAAGCCAATGGACAACTGAGGAAAAAAACATGAGATATAAGAGGAATATAATTGATTTGAGAAATTGAGAAATGTGAGAGAGGATGTACATGAAGAAAAAAGTTGTTACGATTCAAAAGGCTGGTGAGGAGATACCATCTGTCTGAACTGATGTGGGGAAATGTGTAATGGTGGCTGACTGGTAGGTTAACAGACTAAATAAAATCTTTAACCTTTTATCATTTTTTATATAGCGCCCACAGGGACTTTTTACTCCTATGCAATATATTTCTTTTCTTTTCTGTTTTTTCCTCATATTTCTTGAAGCTGATGCTGTGTGGATACCAGAATATATGTGGTAATGAAAACAGAAAAGCTCTTATGAATTGAATGTATGGTGCTAAGTGGATGCTTGCCTGAATGTCTGTGGGAATTGAAACTGTAGTGGAGGATGCTGGTATTATGACAAAGTTTGTTATTGTACGCTTCAGTACACCTGCACAATACACATTCAGGTACTTCCTTCTCACTGTAGCCTTTGGCATAGCCAAAAACAATCAATTCTTTTTGCTAATCATCAACATTATATTGTAATAACTGTTAGGTTTGATACTAGAAGGCCGTTACACCTACAGTGAACTGACTGCCTGTAATTACAAAAACCAGAACTGGAATATGGATTCTGCCCAACAGAAATAAGAAACATTTTCTCTATTAAGCTAATCCAGGGAGATTTAGTGCAAATTTCTACATTTTAGAAAACAAATTTTATCACTTTCTGACAAAAAATATTAGAGATCAGCATCTGCCCATAATTCTTATATGAGTGAAACCCTACTTTTTAGAATCTTAATTCTTTCAAACACTTTTTCCTCTTAGATTTCTCTTAGATTCTCAAACACTGAAATGTCCATATCACTTGAAAACATGAATTTGTAATAAGAGTTTGATGTAGTATGTATACATTCCTGTGATTACAAAACATGTATTATTAACTATTCACGCTAACTCATATTGTCAATCATCATTTATGTGATGTCATAAAATCACTACATTTACATATATTAAACTATACTGGATTAGCCACTGTATTTACCTTGACTTTGCTGAATACAGATATTTCAGGACATGTAACTGGCATACTGTGAAGGTCAAACACATGCCCACAAACTTTACATAAAAACGGATTCCAAAAAAGTTGGGACACTAAACAAATTGTGAGTAAAAACTGAATGCAATGGTGTGGAGGTGCCAACATCTAATATTTTATTCAGAATAGAACACAAATCACAGATCAAAAGTTTAAACTGAGAGAAT
>BRDA01013684.1:13237-47344 GCA_036984385.1 Crenuchus spilurus | reverse complement strand
ATCTACACACCCACCCACCCACCCATCCACATCTACACACCCACCCATCCACATCTACACACCCACCCATCCACATCTACATCTATCCATTTACTCATCTACACAGTAACCCATCCACACACACACATCTGCGCCTGTGTGGATTGGTGGGTGTGTAGATGAGTAAATGGATAGATGTAGATGGATGGATGGGTGTGTAGGTGTGGATGGGTGGGTGTGTAGGTGTGGATGGGTGGGTGTGTAGATGAGTAAATGGATAGATGTAGATGGATGGATGGGTGTGTAGGTGTGGATGGGTGGGTGTGTAGATGAGTAAATGGATAGATGTAGATGGATGGATGGGCTGAGCGGAGTTTCCATGTTCTCCCCGTGTCCGCATGGGTTTCCTCCGGGGACTCCGGTTTCCTCCCACAGTCCAAAAACATGGAGATCAGGTGGATTGGATACTCTAAAAATTACCCTGGTGTGTATGAATGAATGTATGTATGTGTGTATGCCCAGATATGGTTGGCACTCTGTTCTGGGTGATCCCCCTAGTGCTCGATGCAGTCCTCCAGGTGGACGGTCACTTCTGGTTGAGAGTACGCTGTGCGCGATTGGCTGCCGCTTCTCACTCGAGTGTGTGTATATGAAGTGTGTGGATTGTAAAGCGTCCTTGGGTGTCTAGAAAGGCGCTATATAAGAATAATGTGTATGTATGTATGTACACCTATCCATTTACTCATCTACACAGTAACCCATCCACCCACCCATTCACATCTACACACCCACCCACCCACCTACATTTGTCCATTTACTCATCTACACACTAACCCATCCACCCACACTAACCCACATCCATCCACATATCCTTCCATTTATATATCTGTCCATTTATCTATACACACAATCATCCACCCATCTTTCCATTTATACTTCTATCCATCCACCCATCTAACTATCCATAAGCACCGATTTCCCAGACAAGCCTGTCTGTGAGGTGCCAGTCACTGGGTGGAACTCTCTGGCACTACCCAGCAAGAGGTGCAATATGAGTCTGAAACACATCAGTAAAAGAAATGAGAAAAACAGACACTCTGCAGCTAGAAGCATACAAACGAAAACACAGCGCTTAGCTAATGGCTAATAAAGTCCAACTATAGCCGTGGTGCGTGTTCCTCATGTTGCAGCCATCAGCTGAAGTCAAGATGTAATTGTGGGTCGACTGAAAGCCACAGCGGAATGTGCTGGACTTGGCACGTTCAGGCAGCCTAGAGGAGGGAGACATCCTAGACTTATAGTGAGAATGTGTGCGGTTAGCGTGCAGAGCTAGCTAAAACTGGACAGGAGTGATGTCACTTTTCTTGGGCTGGACAGAGACTGAGCTGTCTGCGCCTTTTCCCCCTTTAGCACAAGGGAGGAAGCCACAGAACTATCCACCGCACCCTGTAGTCCACGCAGAAGAGGGAAGACCGTTTTGGAAGTTTTAAACATCACCAAATGTGATATTTGTATATAAAATGAGAATATAATGAAAAAGTTGTTTTTTTGTGTTCATAAATTTAGTTAAAAAATAATATTTTTTATATATTCATTACACGTGGCATATTTCAAAACATTTTATTTTAATGTTGATCAGTATGACTTACAGCTGATAATCCAGCCTCAAATGATTAGAACTCTTATCAGAATATTATCTCTTTATTTGGAATGAAGTAAGCCGGGGATGCCACGTGAAAAAATGTATAAATAAGCGAGCACACCAGCAGAGTGCAAACAATCATATTGGGCAAAGGATGTGATTTGACTGATGCCCAAAAAGGTACCGCGTGAAGGGTGTCAGCATCTCAGAAGCCACTTACTTTGAGATATTCTAAATAATGGACTTGTACATTGAATGCTTCCCAACAGCATAACAGTGGTGCCCCACGAACCGTTGATGCTAGAGGGGAACAACAACTCCGACAAGTGGTACAGAGCGGTCATCATGTTACAGTGGACCAGTTAACGTACATGTGGGTCTGCGAAGCAGACGCATGGTTAAGGTGGTCATAATATTCTCATATGACTGTGTATTTCATTTTGGGCTTGAGTAATTTACTACCCAAACAGTATCAACATTCATTTTCAGTGTTTTCAGATCTTTTTTTGTCTGAGATGCAGTAGTGGCTACCAACAACCTCTCCAACAGCAGGTCTACGTTTCATTGGACTTTGACAACAGCAATTAATAGCAAAGCATCAACGTTTGTTTTGCACAAATGTTTCCTTTGCCCCCCCCCCCCCCTTTTCAGCAGGCTAAGATGCTACCACTATGACCAGAGGATCGCGAGTTAGAATCCCGGTCATGCTGTTTGCCATCAACAGCCGAGGAGCAAAAATTGGCAGTGCTCTGTCTGGGCAGGTAGATGGCACTCTCACTCTCCCTATCACTCTCACATTGCAACGTCCGCTGGCTCAGGCGTTTACTGATTGGTCCAATCGGAGCTGGGAATCCTGTTTGCCTTGCTTGCACCCTCCTAGAGTCAGGGACATTGCAAAGTGATGGGGAGAGGCCTAATGGCAGGGATGGGCTAATTGGCCACCACTACATTGGGAAGAGGATAAAAATTGGCAAAAAAAACCCTAGAAATAAAAAAAAAAAAAAAAAAAAAAAAAAAAAAACACAAGGCAACTGTCCATAAATGTGCCCGTTTCCTGCTCAGGCCTTTGAACAGCATTTGCAGCTTTATTCTACAAACATGCGCTTTAACGTCACACCCACACAACAGGCAGAGATATTTTTGTTCAGGCAAGCCGTTGGACACTCCGATACTTCATTTTGACAAACACTCATCAAACTGCAGTTCTTCCTGGATTATGCATTCAAACTGTGACGTGGCTGCATGGAATGCGCTTAAAATGTGGCCTGGCTTCATCACGCCCATCCAGCCAGGCTTGTCACCCAACAAACTGTTTATCTCCTCTGTTTGGTGACATCTCCAGGAGTCCAAACACAGCTGTAGAACCATGTGACAATCGGGCAAAGACTGGGAGTGTATGGGAGCAACACTAATGTGAGAAGGCTTAAATGTGGCCATCACAATGGATTCTTGGGTTGACCAGTAAAAAACCCCACATATATTAGACATAGTTTCCTATATATAGATGAGTGGGCTTCAGGGTAACACTGCAGTCATTTCCATGGTTACATTAGTACGAGATAAGGACCAATACTGGTAGGATGCCATTATGAAGAAGATACATTTAGACACCGTTATAAAATGTATAAACCAGACAACAAAAATGTATTTGGAGAAGAAATTTACTCTAAATGTGTTGAGTAATCTGTTTTAAAACACAAAACATTCTGGAGATCATTCATTCTTGGTCCTATGGCAGCTTTCACTGATTTGAAAGCCATCTATAGCTACGTTCATTGTCTCTCTGAACAGACACGTTTATCAAGTAGTTCTGTTAGAAACTCAACCCTGAGGTGTGACGAACAGACAAGCCAGACACGACGTGTCTGTGTTGTTTTATGAAACACGAAAGACAGGGTTCACTACAAACCAAACCCATTTCTGAAGGGCAACGTCAGGAATGACAGTGACTCTGAAGGCTATGCCCAGGGAACGGCTCCCCGGAAAACTGGAGTGTGGAATTCTTGGTGAAGCAGATGAAGCTGTGCAAGACCCATAATTAGAAAATACCAGACAAGAAAAGAGTTGGCTTACCTCATCATCTGTCCAGGATGAAGGATTGTGGATATGAAGGTGGATCCATCAAATCGGCAAAAAGTCAAGGCCGTAGGAGGACATAAGAGAAAGAAAGGGAGAGAGAGATGATTTTAAATAAAAGTATGATCATTATCAGCCATGCTGAAGTTCACAGCTGCCTAATACAACCAGGAAAGACTTCATAAAGATGTTCAGATCTGTACTGACAACAGAATAGGACTAAACACGAACCTACTGGCGCAATGCCTATAAAGCCCCCCAGCATTGAGCTGTGGAGCAGTGAAACTATATTCTCTGCTCCATTAGTACTTTTGGGAAGAGTTGGGGATGAGTTGGTGGTGAAAATACAACATCCTGAGCTCATTGATACTCTGAATGCAATCAAATCCTCACAGCAATGCTCCAGAATCTAGTAGAGTCTTTCCTGAACTGTAGAGACTTCAACAAAAGCAGGATAAACTATTTTATACCCTTAATTTTGAAAGAGGAACTGAACGAGCAGGTGTCCCAATGATCAGTAGCTGAAGTTGAAATTACCACATCTACACCATCTCGCCTGCAGATGAAGAGATGCTAGATGCCATGCAAAGGATCCCCAATTCTGATAGATTGCCTGGCAGATGCCTGAGCCAGAGGTGGTATTACTGTGGAGAGTGCGCCATCTTACCCACCTCGAGACAGCACTGCCAATTTTTGCTCTCTTGGGCCCCGGCTGTTGATGGCAAACAGCAGGATCGGGATTCAAACTCACGATCCTCAGATCATAGTGACGGCGCCTTAATTAATCCTCTGTGCCACTCGATATGCTACAAAGTTTTTTTTAAAAAATTAAGATTTTTTTTTTACATCTTACAATTTCTCTTAAAAACAATTCTAAGGCTTAAAACTATGTTCCTAGGGGCCCCGAGTGGCTCAGCAGACTAAGACACTGACATTATGACCAGAGGATCGTGAGTTCGGTTCCCGGTCACGCTGTTTGCCATCAATAGCCGGGGCCCTAACACTTTAACATTGCAATGTCCGCTGGCTCAGGCGTCTACTAATTGGTCCATTCGGAGCTGGGCATCCTGCGCTTTCCTCAGAGCATGTTGGCTCCCCAGTGACGGTGCATCAGCGGTAGTTCAAAAAGAGGTGCTGGCTGTATCACATCACCCTCCTAGAGTCAGGAACAGTGCGAAGTGATGAGGAGAGTCCTAACGGAGGGGATGGGCTAATTGGCTACTACTACATTAGGATAAAAATGGCAAAAAGAGGCAAAAACGTAAAAGTTTTAGGTCTTGGATTTCCAACTTGTTTGATTCTGTCTGTTGGTGCTTCTTTAAAGAAGGTTTGAGAGTCTTTTCCCCAAGAAATGCTTTCAAGAAGTTCTGAAAACCTTTGTAAGTTTTTTTTCTATGAAAGTTTCTGTGAGTCTGGCCTCCAGTTCTCACTGAAAGGTTCTAATCTTAAAAAGTGCTTCTGTCATGGAACTCAAAGTATCTTCTGTGGCATTTATTTGTCAGAAAGTGTACACCTACGTATGTGCACTTATTTGCTTACCAAACACCCGTAACACAAGACTTGGCAGGTATTGCATTGTTTGATTGAACTTAGTGTTGGTAGAACCAGTTCTTCACACCTCACTGTCTTTTTAGAGCTCCAGGAACCAAGCAGGAATGAGTGCGAGTATAAGGAGTGTAGAAGCACGTGTAACATCTTTGAACTGAGAGATATAAAGCAAGTTGATTGGCTGTAGAGGCAGTGGATTTCAGCCAAAATTCCAGAACTTCCTTTGAGATTGTGTATAACAGACGCAGGGATCTTTGAAGCCTTTTTTAAAGTGGTACGGTTCTGGGAGAGAGCATGAGGTTTATTCCGATAAATGGAGATGTGTTGAAGTGACAGTCTTCCCTTAATCCAGATTATTTTATCTTGACTCATAGCTCATGACTATCTCAGATGTAAAAGCACAGGGTTTGTAGTAGCCAATGTATCCCAGTCTACCAGAATTTGGTCTTTTTTTATTGAATCACATTCCACTAAGACTTAATGCCCTAAAGGTTAGAGATGTGGGCTTGGAACTGCAAGGTTGTTGGTTCAATCCCCTGAACAGGCAGCAAAAACCATTGTAGTGTAAGAAAAATCCAAGTGCTTCAGATCAGAAGAGCTGCATTTAGTATTATTGTAGCCAACATTGTTAAAACTCTATGTTTTAAGTGGTCAAATTTAACCTAAAACAGCTTGTGAACTTCCTGTAGATAACTTGGACCAATACAAAGCAACCAAACCAAACCATAGGATGGGACATCACAACCACAACTTATTGGCAATCTGGCACACTACATCCATGTGTCAAGCCTCCTTATTGGCTAAAAAGGAAAAAGAAAATCAGGTCTGACCCTGAATTTTGGAAAATAGTTGCAATTAAAATTGGAGACCCAATATTAGAAAAATCACCATTAGATATTTTCTCCAAATCGTTCAGTCCATGGACTGTAAACTGGATAGTAAGCTTCTGTTTACCATCATTGTGATGTTTTAAAGCTAAAAATGGTCGAATTAGACACCGCATTAGCGGCAAATTGCAACCACAGCATGCACGGTAAAGAAGCAAGGCAAGGCAGTGCTACATCGAACTCTACCCCCCTCTGTTGGACCGACACCCCTGTGTACCCGTTAGTACAACATACTTCTGAACAAGATATCAATCCTCTTAAAAACTGTCAAATTGATGAATAAATCTTATTAACTGAGCCAAAAAAGTAAAAATAAGCCAAGCTGTATTTCTGTCAATATCTACTCTGATGAGTCACGGGAACAATCAACTCAACCACGCTATCGATCACCTCAACACCACACCTTTTTAAATACCCCCAAATAACTTCTATAAAACACATTTATCATAAAAAAAATATTGGGGGTTAATAAGAATAAGTATAGTTTGTGGAATAAACAACACAACTGGCAAAAAATAAACAACTGAATGAGGAAACTCATTTGAAAGTTTGTTGTAGCTCCCATTCAATAAAACGGTTATGGGCAGGGTTTAAATTTGTACAGCTACCAGCCACTAGAGCGTGTCCGAGACATTTTGGCCTCACTTTTCTACTGCAGTCGTTGTGCCCAGTTCTCATATACAGTCTATGGTTGAGTCCTGAATTCCACAGTCATGTTCAACTGCCAGGTCCAACCAGACCAGAACATAAATTTGTGTCACTTAATGCACAGTTTGATCCATGTTCAGATTTCTACATGCAAATGTTTGAGCACTGGGAGGAGGAAACACCAGACTGGGACATCTGCACACCGAGCACTGGCTGAGGAATGTTCACCACAATCCTCTCCAACCTCGTGACCAGAGGACTCTCACTCTCCACTGTTGTTTCAGCTGGACTTCAGAGGCAGACCGCATCTCAGCCTTGTTTTGCTTTTTCATCACTGATGGATGCTTTCGTTTCTTAAATGTCCTCTCCGTTTTGTGGCGTTGGTTTCTTCACCAAGTTTCACTTAGGATCCAAATTAGGCCTAAACCCAAAGAGGCTAAACAGTCAAAGAATATAAAACCCTCAGTGGTAAAAAGGCTATGACAAAGTAAGGGCCGTGAATATTTTTTTTACGTTTTAAAGCAGAATTATGTTTACAGTAGTGCTTGAAAATTTGAGAACTTTTTAGATTCTAAAAGAGTTCATTTAGTAATTTTTTTTGGTGTTGAGATTTGTAGAAATTGAGTGATACTGACAGGGGTGTAGAACCAAATTCTGGGCCCTTTCAATTGCCTTTCCACTGCAAGGACTCTTTGGCTGGATACCAGTGATAATTCAGGACGCCTTGTCTACTGCTGACTGAGGTTTGCTGCAAAGCCGTTTCATCCTGATTTAATCGAGTCTCTGCTTAAGAGAGATTGCAGTATGGGAAGACACTTTGATTTAGATAATGATTAGTGCACAGCCTGGTAGCTTGAAGGGATAGTGCAAGCACTTCTAGACCATATTGATGTTACAGGAATAGATAACTGGTCATTGCTATATCGTCTAAACCAGGGATACTCATGCGGTTCGCCGTGCTTTATTGGTGGCTCTCGTGACCGGTTACGAAAGTACGCCAGCACAGGCAAAGTATTTTAAAAGCATGCTATAGAGACATATACTGTAATGCGCTTTAAATTCCAAACACTTGCCCTCTCATTTTGCCTCAATTAAAGTTGGTTCCAAATGGGGGATACTATGGAACCTGGCAACACAGGCACTGTTTCCAACAGCAGGATGCACGAGACTCTGCTGTTGCCAGGTTCGCGGTTTAACACTTATAAAAGAACTAATAAAACACTCGTGTTACCATATTATTAATGACTTTAAGATTAATAGCAATAATCATAATAAATCCCTTATAAACAAAATACTAAGTCGTACACTCGTACACAGTTGTTTTGCCATTCGCTTCAAACGTGTGACAGACATATTCTGGGCTAGTTTAAGCTTCTAAAGGGCGGGTTTTACACTGACTTTAGGCTGGATATTTTAGTTGGACCTGGCAACCCTGCAGCAGGTTGGCTACACTGCAGAAGCGTTTCTATAAGCTAGCTAGAGCAATATATTCAGTGCGCAAAGGTTTAGTCCATAGGTGGGTTATTTATTTTTTTTACATTATTTGAGTGACGTGGGGTGATATTGTGGCTCTCTCCTTGACTTTGATCTGTCAATATGGCTCTTTTGAAAAAAATAGTGAGGATCACTGGTCTAAACAGTCATATCAATATTATGACTACCTCCTTGCATCTACACTCATTGTCCTTTTTATCAGCTGCACTGAGCATACAGGTGCACTTTGTAGTTTTACAATTACAGACTGTAGTCCATCTGCTTCTCTGTATACTTTATTAGCCTCCTTTCACCTGTTCTTCGATGTTAGGACCACCACAGATCAGGTATTATTTGAGTGGTGGCTCACTCGCTGCACTGCAGTGACACTGAAGTGGTGGTGGATCAGACACAGCAAAGCTGCTGAAGACACTGTATCCACTCACTGTCCAGTATATTAGACACACCTACCTTGTTGGTCACCCTTGGAGATGTTTGATGTAGCGAAAGCTTTGGTCAACCTCTAGTCCTTCATTGGTGGACACAGGATGGCTAGTTTTGGTTGGTGCATGATTTTCACTCCAGCAGTGACACTGAGGTGTTCAAAAACATCAGCCAAATAATACCTGCAATGTGGTGGTCCTCATCATGGAAGAACAAGATGAAACGAGGCTAATAAAGTACACAGAGAAGCAGGCAGACTACACGGAGGTGATAATAATAATACTGATATGACTGTGTTGTAAAAAATGACAATGAGTGAATGGCAACTATGTGAAAGAAACAGTTTGGTGCAGTTATGTTCTTGCTTGTTTGCCAAGTAAAAGAGCTTCATATCAAAGCCTTCTAACTTAGGCCAAGTAAAAAAAAAAAAAAGAGTTGGTGATCATCCCCGCCCGACCCTCTAAAAAGCACCCGACCTTTTTTTTTTTTTTTTTTTTTTTAAAAAAACGCGCCAAACACCCTAGTCTGGCCTAGAATCATTCAAATTTCGCATGCTTCCAATGACGTGATCCCAAATCAATTCTGAACATGTGCAGTACACTTCAGTACCAATGGCCGGTCGTTTTTGTGATGCAAATCATGGCTTTTTTAGTGGCCAGCATCGTAAAAACACTGCAGTCGGCCAATAAGATTCGTTTCATTTCCCTGTTATTTAATGAAATAAAATACAATGGATAATTTTTGCTTTAGTAGACACTGAAATTAAACTGTAATATATTATAATAATTATTATCGCAGCGTGTGCGCAGACTCTCACACAGAGAAGCAGACGGAGGCCGGTTGTATAAATAAGACAGAATAACTTTCCCAGAGACCGAAATAAACAATTACTTGTTTAGTTTTGAAATAAAAGTATCAAGTGTGTGTGTTTGTCTTTCTGTGAAACTGGCGCTGTGTTTTGCTAACGAGTATTTTCGTGGCTTTTCCCTGAATATGTAAATCACTCAAGAAGAACATGATCTATGTTTAACATGGTTTATTTAAGTTTTCAACGTCTTTTTAATATTCGCTACATACTGTAGCGTCAGAGAAGAGAATAAAGAAAAAGGATAAGACATTTGCTTACTAAATGCTCTTTTACTGCTCTCTTACTAAAAACGAAAGTGCAGTAGCAAACGCTCATTGCTTCACAGCATGAAAGTACGAACTAAATGGACTAAGACACACATTAACGGTAACTTAACTAAAACACACTAAAAATAACTCATAGAGACTAGACTACAACTAACAATCATTACACATACAAAAATCTCCTCTTAAAGACTCCAAATAATTACAAAATAGACCCCATAAACACACAAGAGAACTTTATGCAAATACCCTACGACACGCAGCCATCTGATTGGCCGACACCCCCAAGAGCCGCCACAATACTTTTCTACCATCAATCAAAAAAATAAATAAATAAATAAAAAAAATAACACCTCCCCCCCGACCCAAAATTTTGGTGAAAAAGGATGATCACCAATTATTTTTTTTTACTTGGCCTTATGTAGCAGTTTCTCATTTTTGTAAGCACTGGAAAACAAGTCACGATTAATGAACCCAAAGAAATGGTCCCCGTTACATGAACATAAGCTCAAAAATGTGTCACCTTGCATGTTTAAAGTGGTAGTAACTTCCGGCTCCTGTAGATGGCGCTGCACAAGGATGATCAGGCTTTAAATACAGTGGTACCCCTACTTACAAGCATCCCCACTAACGAGTATTCCAGGTAACAAGTCGAGATCTCGGAATATTTTTGTTCCAGGTAACGAATAAAATTCCAAGTAATGAGTAGCGTAAATTAGTTCAAGTATGCCAACCACTAGGGGCGCTGTGGTCGTAGCATCCCCTAGATGCTAGCGTAGAAGAAGAGGTCAGTCATTACCTTTGACCGCTGTCCAGTGAAAGTGACGCAAAAGTAGTAAAAGGTAGTGAACAAGAAAGTTAGATACATTTTACTTTTACTTTTCATATGATAAGTGTAACCATGCCATACACGTACGCCCGTCCTCCTTAGCGGCCAGCCTACACGAGCAACGTCGGCCTCCCTCTCATTAGCGGCCAGCCTACACGAGCGTCGTCGTCGACTGTATATTGACCGGCTGACACGGATTAATCAGTTTTACATGTATTCTTATGGGGAAAATGCATCCAGCTAACGAGCAAACCAGCTAACGAGCTCGGCTCCTGCATGGATTAAACTCGTAAGTAGGGTTATACCACTGTACCTGCCGAGTGTGGGATGAGTTTTATTGGCCGAGAAGTGGTACAGTGGAGTGAATGTCTTGTTTGATTTGGGGAAAATGGGTCACAAAGCAGATGCTAATGATCAGAAAAAGGAGTGGTTCCACTTGGGTGTGTCAAAGGCCAGAGTGTGAAGGAAGTAGCTGAATTTGCAGGCGTATGGAAGTGAACCTGGACACCAACAGTGGCATAAATCTCAGTCTACTGAAAATTCTCAGAATTGTGGTCGAAAGCCCAAACTGGTACAAGAACCGCTAGCAAGTTTCACAGTTTGAAATTCTTCCAGGCAAGAATTGCTTCTAGAATTAAATGCAGGTCCTTCATAACTAATTACTGAAATAACACTCCACACGGAACTGCATGCAGGAACATATGACGCAGTGGCACGGAAGCAGCATTTGGCCAAAGAGGATGTTGGGCACAATTCTAAGGAGAATTTCCTGTAGACTAAGATTTTTGCAACTGCAGCAAGACCCTTATGAACATACACTTCCTTACACCTGCAAATTCAGCTACTTCCTTCACACCGCAGGTATTTATTGCCGCAGCACCATCTGCCGGTGCCTAAAGTTACTACCACTTTAAACAAGGTGACTATTTTTTGTCCATTACAGTGATGATGATGTGAGATGATGTGAGGTTGTCATGACAACAAGGATACACTGTTGTACAATAACCAGATGGATCTTCCTTATCAAAACTAGCCAAAAGTTGTCAAGGTAAGAAACGCAAGCCAGGTGACACACCTTCGGCCATGATGACGGCATGTCATCTTGAAAGCATTACCATCAGCTGGAGCGCTGTGAACGCCTCTCTGAGGAATGCAGTTGGTGGAGAACATCAGTCATGCATATTTAGGGCTGGACACTATACTAGTGCATCTCCGGAAAAAATTCTGTATTGTAAAAAATTCATTTGCATTCATAATTTAACTAAAAATGTAATTACATCATTTTTTAAAAATTAAATGTATATTAAAGTGACATTTCAAGCCTTAAGCCTATTATATTATAAAAACAAAGTCAATACATCTTTTTTTCTGAGATGCACTAGCATTTCGCTCTGGATTATGATAGTATTTCAGAAGGGAACAATTTGTATCTCTAGTTTAAAGGTCACCAAAGCATTACTGAAGAGTTAAATAAAAAACCAGCATGCAAAAATGTGGCGTCCCTTGCGCAAACACACAACTATGAAAGATCATGACTGCTGGTTTATTCTGGCTCTCCACTGGGAATTATCCCTTCTGTAGGCTACTGCGCTACTTTTTTTTCCCCTCATCCACAAAAAAATGTAAATCACTGTATTCTATATATAGTCAAGTATGTCAAAAAGTCTCAGGCTAATCCTTGCATAACCACCAACATGAAGAAGTGGGCTGTACTGTAATACTTGCTATTATGCGGTCATTCAACACTCCAGGCTACTGTAGCTTATGGGGTTTAGGACCCACTTCAAGTTCATCATAATAACAATGAGGAGTCTCTATACTGCGTCCCAGAGCTCTACAGCTTAGACTGTAGCTATGGTCATGTCATAAATGCACAAAAGATGGGGTTAATGTCATTAATATGCTGGTCCTAAAACAGGTGCCAAACTCACAGTTAACATGTCGCTCCGTTGACATATGGAATACAGATCTGGTCCACACACTACAATTAAGAATCAGGCTATGTTCAGCTGGTATATACACATGGTCATATCAGAGTATTATTACCACCCCTGTTTTGGAATGAACTCGGATGCGATGTGACAAGGTACGAAAGTGAAGGTACTCAAAGGCAGTGAAGGTATTCGTATTGAAGGTATTCAAAGAATGTGACGACTGCAACAAGTGCTACAGTGCAATCGATACACCACATTGAATCAGTTAACCCTTTAAAATTTTGCTCAACCATTTGGTAGAGAACATTTGAGTCACGATATCTTCTTGAAGAAGGCATTGAACTTAACACAATGCAACTGTGCCATCTCTACCAATCGGTAGAGGTATGGTAAGCTAAAAACATCCAATAGAGGTCACTAGTCAAATAACATTTTCTTACAATGTTTCATAGCATAACACAAGGAATAAACTGGATGTCGAAAAAATTATTGGTGATGTTGCACCACCACACAGACAGTGTTTAAAAAATTTACAAAATTACCATGCGACTGTACAGTTTTTGTAGTTTATGTTCTGATTTTACCATAAAGTGCCATCTCATTGTATGGTTAAAGTGCACATAAACTGTGGAGTCTTAAAAAAACATTGACTATTTTAATAATAATAATAATAATAATAATACAATTTCTTCTTTATTGGTGAGGATGTATAATGAACACAGGAGCAACAAAAATGTCAGAGATCATGTCATGTGGCATCTATGACGCCCCAGGTGGTCTTCATATTCTGATATGATTGATGAATGCATTTTGGAAAAATAAACATGACAAATCTGACAAAAAAGCAAAAATAATAATCTTTTAAATACAAAATAAAAACAACACTTTTCATAAATGTTAGCATTCTAATAATTATTATGCTTTACTCAATTATAATGTTTAAAATCTGCTATTTTATCCAAAGAACATCCATTACATTTTAAACAAATGTGTCTTCCGGCAGACGGAACTGGCGTGTCATTCATTGCAGTATGCGGGCCGGATCTGTGCACTGGATGCGGCTCAGGTTTGGGCTTTATCAGTGCTGGCTGGGTTATTTGTCTCAGGAGTGCTGCACAGTTCTCTCAGACACTCTGAACTACAAGCTTACACGAACAACACGCACAAACATCCCGGGACTCACCGTGGTTAAACAGTGCGGTCCTGAAGCGGCTGTTAACGGACAGATTCTCCATTTCCGCGGCTTCTCCTCGCGGACGTTCTTCGCTCGTCTGGAGCTCGGAGCAATAAAAATCCCAGCTGTGCCCGTTATGGCGACTTGCACCGGACGTGTCCAGCTCGACTCTATGCGGGATTTGACGCTGAGCGAGGGCGCGCGCAGACTCGGGAACGCGCTTTAAACGCAGCACCGCCCGCCATTGGCCGAGCGTGTTGACGTCAAGGGCCCCGCCCCTCCCCACTGCTGAGACAAAAACAAACCGCACATGGAGGCGCAGAGAGACCGGACAGCAGTCAGTGGGGCTGTATTCACACGCTTTAGCTGGTTTTATTTGTACAGCAATGCAGTGTCTAATGTGAAGAGAAAGTCCTGTCAAAACAAGACTATAAACACAAACTCTTTATAAAATATTTAATTAACATTTAATAATAGCTTGAATTACATTAAATAGCTGAAAACGATTTAAAAAACCGCTTAAATAATGAATAAAAAAAATTAAAAAACAAATAAAAGCTATTTTTTAAATGTTTTTTAATGTTAAATTAAGTTAATGGAGTTTTTAAAATTTGTAATATTTAATATATTTAATTACACATTAAATTAATATGTAAAATTAAATTAAATATTTAATTACATATACTGCACCTAGTGCATGAAATGTGCATAAAATGTATGGATGGATATTGTAATTTATAATATATAATAAGTTGGCCATACTTCCAACACTAAAACAGCACACAGTGAAGCATAGTGGAGGCAGCATTATGCTTTGGGGCTTTTCTTTAGCTGGAAGTGGGGCTTTCATCAAGGTGGAGGGAATTATGAACCATTCCAGTTTTTAGTCAACTTTGGCATGCAACCTTCAGGCTTCTGCAAAAAAAAAAAAAAAAGCTGAATAGAAATTTCACTTTTTAGTTTTGGAATGGCCCAGCCAGAGCCCAGTCCTGAAAATCTGCAGGTTGACCTAAAGAGGGCTGTACACAGGAGATGCCCTCACAATCTGAGAGAGTTGGAGCACTGTTTCAAGGAAAAGTGGGCAAAGATTGCAAAGTTAAAATGTGACATACCGATAGAATCTTACCCAAAAAGAGTGAGTGCTGTCAAGTAGTAAAGTAGATCAAGACCCATACTATGACTGTCCCCAGCTTTCATCTTTGGTCTGGATCACAGTGTCCATTTTGTCCAAAAAAGATCTAGAATACAGATTCGTCTGACCACAGTACCCATTTCCACTGTGTGATGGTCCATCCCCGATGCCTCTGAGCCCCAAGAAGTCAACACTGGTTCTGGACACGATTAAGGTAAGGCTTCCTTTTTGCACAGTAAAGTTTTAAGTGGCATTTGTGAATGTAACTATTGTATTGCTTGATAACTGTTTGCCAAAGTAATATTTTGCCCATGTGGTTATATTAGCTATTGATGATGGTTCTTGATGCAGTGCTGTCCAAGAGATTTGAGATCACAGGTGTTCCACTTAGGCTTGCACCCTTGCTGTATACGCACTGAAATTCCTCCAGATTCCTTGAATCATTTAATGATATCATGTACTCTAGAATTAGACATATGCTAATCTCTTCCAATCTTTCTTTGAGGAACATTGTTTTCAACAATTCAGTACGTTTCTGAATCCTCTGCCCAGCTTTGCTCCTTTGACTCAATCAGTAGTAAATGATTGCAACAAGCAATCAGTGCTTTTTCAGTGTATTTTTTAACAATTATTTTAACTGAATATACTGCATATTTTTTATTTGAAGGAAAATTTCATCTTTAACCTTTTTATAAGAAAATATGAATATATTGAGCAGAAACCAGAGAGCTGAATCTCTTAACATAAGGAACAGAGGCTGGAACAGTGGTTGGTTTCATGGAGTATGTAATAGCAACACTAAACATGAACAATAAGAGATACTTCTCTTAGTCTAAGGTTCAGTAGCCACTGATTTAGACCAATAATTATCTCATTCTGCCCTTTTATTTGAAACCCCTTCAGTTTTTTACAACTGTAGCCAATACATTTGAAGATCCAGTAGGTTGATCATTGATGGTATCAACAGTTTCTCTTCTATTACAAAAGGTATTGTCTGCTCTACTGACTTTATTAGTTCTTATAGCTTTAGCCCATGTTGTGTTAAATGTGTGAAATGTTCTTTTAATTTAACTAACCAGTTTTTTTTTTTTAAGTTAAATTACAAAATTAGAATCGGCCACCATAACATGCAAAATCTAACCACCTCATATAACAGAACAAAGAACAAAGGAGACTTTTACATTAAGGAGCGGCAGTTTTATTCCAGCTGCAATCAAATATAGTGAACTCCTTAGTTTCTCAATTTTTCACGGCCAGAATTTAAAGTGCAGAATTTTTTTTCACAGCTTGTGTAAAAATATTAAATTAAAGGAACAAAAATCAAGAAACTAAATACCAAACCGGACAATGGAGATATGGAGAATATAGTATAAATATAGAGAACAAGAGGAATTCTCATTTGAACAGGTCAGCAGTGATATAAAATCAATCCATCAGGCTTACAATTACTTTACAAAACAAAAATGTTTCAAAATGCACTACAAGTCGTTGGCAAGGCTAGCTTAAAACAAAGGCACAGCAATATTCAGAGGTAAAACGATCCTTTGCAAAGAGGGACTGCTGCAGCATTCACACAAAGTAGCTCACGTTGTCGTCATGCTTGCGATTGACAAAAAAAAAGGGTGAAAACATCCAAGTTACATGCCCACACTGATCGTAATGTACATCGTAGCGTAGCGCCATTTTAAATGCACTGTATGTAGACCATGCGCATTGGGATTTTCACGGTATTGTAAGTGGAAGGCTACTATCCAGTAATGACTTTTCGGTAAGAATGATGCCCTGATCTGAGTGCTCTTTCACCGTAGGCCAGATGAAGTTTGAGTGTGAAATGAACACACAAAGCAGTCGTTACAAAACATAACATCTTTCACAAAGGATCTTTCTTTAGGCAGCAGACAGGCCTTGGGCCCTGAGCCCTGGGTAGCAAACCTGGAGTTTAACGTTTAAGAAAGGAAACAATGAAATGAAGACCCATTGATTAAATTCTCACTCTCGTAACAGAGGAGTAATCTTGAGCCATTTCTAATGGTCAAAAAGTTTTGTGACAGTAAAGCTCCCACCATGGAGCCACTTCAGCTCTCGTCAATGTGAAGTCTATTCCTGACTAGGTAAAATATGGCTCTTATATTTCAGTAAAAATTAGCTGTTGTACTGTATGATTGATGGAATTAAACATTAAAAAATTTTCCCTACAGTATACAAGCAAGCAAGAAAAGAAAGGGTTCAAGATTAAGTGTAAAATTCTACACACTCGTACGAATGGACTGAAAGTTGTACTATATACACAATGGCTTACGTATGGACAAGCCAGGTTACTCCATGTTTGCTGGTTTCTAGGCCTTTCACACTCAATGGTTTGCTACTCAGAAGACAGGTGTCCCAGGACTAACTTATCACGAAAGGCTCCATCAGTGACTCGCAATCGTGTAAGAATCGGTGCAAGGATCTGTTTCGACGTAACCGAAAGGAAACGAAAAAATGGCGGCCATTTATTTCTCTCATCTGGCTGTCATTTTCCTATTTAGTGCAAATGAAATCGCTCGAAAGTCTTTACAAATAAAAAGATTACAGTGGTTCTATACACAAAAAAAAGATGCTGTGTCCTTTTTTTCTTTGCTTTTCTTTTTTTCTTCCATTCGTCCCTTGGCCCAATGACCACTATACTGTACACATGCTTTCCTGACCGTCCTCCTCCTTCGTGTCGACTTCCAGAACAACGGTGTTTGCTCAGTTACAATAACAGCTGAATTCGAAGCAGAAGTGCTAACACCTAGCCAAGACGCCATGTGGCTGATCCCCAACAGGAGGAGAGAGAACAGAGAAATATGAGAGAGAAGGAAATAGCTGGTTCTGACAAAGACACACAGAGATATTTACAGCCAGCAGCTTTGTGTAAACAGGATGTCTCCCATAGGGAGTCGCACACAATAGTGAGATACAGGCAGACATCAGTGATGTGGTTTCAGGCTTATGCTGCCACTTCTAACGTTTTCTAGGTAACAATGGCCCTGGACTCTGACCTCATCCTTACTAACCTGTTGCTAGGTCAGAACTCTCAATAATGATGCTTTAATAAACAATTTCACATTTCAGCACCTCTTTAACACAACAGTACATACTTGGTTCAAATGTGAAGATCATTTCCACAAGAACACGATGCATTTAACACAATTTGGCCCTCTAATGCATGCAACTCTGGCAATAATTATTTTAATGGAACTTGCACTTATCAGAATATCATAACCACCCCTGGTTGGGAATTAACTGGGTTTGCTGCACCTATAAATAAGTGAGCACACTAGTCAGTTGTAGCAGAGTGCAAAACCATCATCATGGCTAAAGGACATGATTTGACTGATGTCCAAAAGGGCATGATAATAGGGTACCAAATGAAGAGTGGTAGGATCTCGAAAAACGAATTTTGTGGGACCGCTGTAGTGATGTACCAAAAATGGACTTCTCGAGTGCCTCCCAATGGCATAACAGTGGTGCAACACTGGCCATTGAAGCCAAGGTCTTCAACAAGTCTTGCAAAGCAATCGATGTACCACAGTGGACCATAACCAACATAGCTGCCCACCAGGCACCTGTACGCTCACTGCCCTGTACTGCACTGTAACACGGGTGAACAAATCCCTTTTTTCTTCTTCTAGTGTCCTCTGCTGGCCACTATGTGACTCCTAGTAATGGTCACGGAGGGCTATGATGTGTGAATTTTAAATAGTTTGCCTAAATTTTTGGTACGATATCTGTTGCAATCAGTTATTAATTATTGGTTATTAGATTCAAAAATTCAGTACTGGTGCATCTCTAATGGAAATCTACACGTATAAACCAAGTAAATACATTTTCAGTACATTTTCAATTGTTGTGTTAAAAATCTGTTGTTGGACATGAAGGTGTGTTAAAAAAACATCTGATTTGAGAGCATTTTTGAAACAAAAAATCCATAATCCACTGGTAACAGCTACAAATGAGTCCTTTTGGGCCATGATTGAAGAATTACACCAACTCTGCACCTGATTGTAAGATATTAAACAATATTTCAGTGTGTTATACTACTGCCTGCTGTCAGACAGCAAATAAAGGAACAGCATTTATGGGTGGCATGAGCAAAGAAAGCGCACATAAAAATTCAGACACTGAGGAAAACCCTGCGATTTCTAAGCCTATTGTATCTCTCAGGACTCGTTCCTCCCTTGCATGGAAAGGAAGTCTCTCAGGTGATGCTCACTGGACTGGTCCTGCTCACACACAGTCCAATAAAAATATGGCAATGTCATAACTGTATACAAAATAATGTCTGTACATATACAATATCTAAAACATTTACAGTATGTAACATAATTAGCTATATACACACGTCATTTCGAGCCAACCTTCTCACCTCAAGCACGCAGACACGATAGTTAAGGATGGAAAGGAGTGAAATGTACCAAAATCAAAAGACTGTACCTTGAGGACAAAACACTGTCAATGCTAAAAAACCAAAGGCAGCATTTTGTATACACTCGATGAACCGGGATCTGTTTTGATCCTTAATCAGTGCGACTTTGTTGAGGGTTAAACGATAAGTAGGGCAAAGAGAAGAGTATATAAACATGCACTACTTTTCTCTGATGCTTGATTTGTATACTACAATGGCCCCTCCCTCAAAACACCCCATTAGTATTTTGAAGCTGTAAGCTCTTTTTAAACAGCAATTCAGATCAATGCAAAATCAAGCTAGGCGTAGAAACACCTGTAAACATCTCACACACACAAAAACTCCAAACATAGAGGTCCTGAAGATGGCCAAGAATGAGTCATGGAGAGTAGATGGACACACCATTTCAGAAAACAGATGACATCAATAATCTTCCACTGGGTTCCATTCAAGTCACAATGCACAGAAGATTGGAAGATCCCAAGAACAGTGATCGGACACTGAGGAGGCTAAAGCGATGGAATGATGTCCTGGCTTTCAGGGGAAGGTGCATGGAAATCGCCAAGTGTCCACTGCTAAAACTTCTTCTGGACCGCCAGTCGTACAGCAAACCTTGCAGTAGGCCAGCACACCAAGGCATGGCGCAAAAGCCCTCCGCTCTTAGCCAGCAGGGCCTTGCATTCTGAAACAAAAACACCATCTGCCCAAGCCCTGACCGACTACTCAGGCTGCTCTCGGTGAGTGGGCAGCCTGTTCTCGCTGGGTGGATGCTTCTGCCAGAAGTCTCGGTGAACCTGCTCCAGCTCCGAGACCACAGGGAGCCGCATCTCCAAGTGCATCTTTAAGTTCTCCAGCCATTCCTCCAGCTTGGCGAAAGAGGGCCTAAGAGAGGAAATAATCAATAGGCATGTTCAGGCTTCTGCAGTACACATGGGCCAAATAAAGTACATAAAAAATTTTAGTCTCTACGTGGTTTTGACTACAATTTTTGATAATTCAAAAATCCGAGTATTGTGAAAAAGTTACATTTTCTGAATTGATTTTTTTTTTTACCTTGACTGGACCGAAACAAAAACAAGCCTTCTGTGTAATAGTGGCAATGTTATGCCCTGAGAAACCACACTTCAAGATAAAGGTAAGTTTGCAGCCATTCATGGCTCATTCGCTCTCTCTCTCTCGTTTTTGTTGCTCAACATCTGGCTATTACTGTATTTATAACTGTTCCATGAAGTTCACATCGTCCAATGGTAGACGAGATTGTTCACACT
This sequence comes from Crenuchus spilurus, assembly GCA_036984385.1. NCBI lineage: Eukaryota > Metazoa > Chordata > Actinopteri > Characiformes > Crenuchidae > Crenuchus > Crenuchus spilurus. The sequence continues at coordinate 26,750 of BRDA01013684.1, read as the reverse complement.
GAAATTTACATTCAAAATCAGTCAGAATTCAATAGTTGTCCATCTTTAGTTGCCTGCTGTGGAGAACATCACATTGTGTATTCTGTGCCTGCACGACCTCTGTATTTAACCCTTCCTTAAAGTGACACATTCACACATACTAGAACTCTACTGGGCATTGAGCACACATGCCTGAAGTGGTGGGCTGCACCTACCCATGGTGTTCGATGAGCAGTTGGGGGTTAACTGCCGTACAGTAAAATTCTGGATCTCTTTTCACCAGGACAAGGATGCCCCTATGAGAAGCCACCTAAGCCCTAACTGCTCCCCAGGTGCCATAGATATGGCTGCCCACTGCTCTGGAAAGTATGCTCATGGGCCAACTTTGTTTGTGTACAAATGTAATGGTCAATGTTTCACTTACACACAGTGTAAGCTAGTGCTGGGCGATAAAACAATATCGATTTTTTTTCACAATAAGTTTTCCGTCGATGACGATGATAAGCCAGGAACAATAAAATTAGATTAGCATTAACGTTCATTTCCATTTCGCATCTAGGCAGCTTGACAGTGAGTTCAGAAGTCTAATACTGCTGCTTGTTAGCTCCTCCTCACCAGCACCGCCAAAATGTGTGAGGTCGCTGTGTGCTCGTCTGTTTGTGTGAGAAGGAGGGGACTCGCTGTGTGCGTCAGCTTGAGTGCTAGCATTAGCCTGTTAGCTTGGCTCTCTAGCCTGTTGTTATTTTGGAGTGGCTGCGGCCGACAGCAATCATTGTAAGTTTCAACAATAAAGCGACGACAGTAAACATCTTTCTCGTCCATCCTTTCAACGCGTCCAGCCAGACGCTACATTATTATGTTCTGGCAAGATTGTTCGTATGAATGTTTTTCCACAACACGGTCAGAAAACCGTGCAGCTCCTCCCTCTTTCCATAAGAAAACAAAAAAAGGTACCTAAACACAAACGTCAAGCAGTATTATCCGGACACACACAACTTAAACAGTGTCCCATTTAAATCTACTACTGTGTAAACATAAAATAACACACAATAAATAAAACATTTAACTAAAATAAGATAACTGGCAATGTTTAGAGCCGTAAAGAGGCATTTGGCTCCTACAAACATTTTAATATTTTAAATAGTAACATTTCATGTATTTAGTCTGATGTTTTTAGAAAGATGTTGTTTAAAACTATGACAGTGTTAGAAAATTTTATATTGTGATAATTATCGAGATTGATCAATATAGAAAAATTTATCGTGTTAAAATTTTTGGCCATATCGCCCAGCTCTAGTGTAAACCACATTTTAGGTATGTTGCTTGGATAATGCTAAAAGATGCTTCCATTACTTGTTTGTTACATTAACCTTGGAGCTCTACTGCAAATTTCGGGCACCAAAATATCTTTGATGTTGACCAAACTACACCTTTAAAACACAAAGATGTGATGTACTGTAAAACCTACCACTCCCCCATTACAGTTTAAAACCTTAGGCCACACCATACACTATCAGCTGAATTGCAGGCTTGGGCCTTGATTTAACTATAGTATGTGGTTTGTTTTCTCTGCAATCTAACACACATAGTGTCAAAAGAGAGCTCACCGTTTCTCTGCGTCCAGGTCACAGCATAAGACAGCCATGGGGAAGAAGGAAGGAGGACAGTCTGGAGGGTAGTAGTGTTCCAGGAAACCCTTAACATTGAGGCCAAAATCCACAGCTCTGGGTAAGTAGTCTGGGTCTGCATTGACTCGGCCTATGATCTGTAGAAGAATCAAGCCAGGATGGTCTTAGCTAACATGCTCTGATCAATAACATTTGGGAAAAAATGACACAAATCATCTTCTAGTCAACAGCCACATACAGCAAAGCTTCCTCCCTAAACACAGGTCTTGGAAGCACAGCCGTGTTGTGGTGGCCACTGGGTTATTTAGATCCCGTTTACAGTGAAGCTTAGCCAGGAAGGCTGGAGAAGGCAGTAATGGTTACCATGCTTGTGTCTCCCATTAAAAAACAACTCCCTAAGATTGTGTGTGTGGAGGGAGGGAGAGAGAGAGGCTATTTCAGACATTAACAGCCAGCCAAGCCAATGATTATTCCCACAGATCTGTTCCGGAGCGCTCACCTCGCACAGCATGATGCCGAAGGAAAAGATGTCCACCTTCTCATCATAGCTCTTTCCTGTGGGGAAGACAGCCAAAGCAAACACCGACATCAGACATGCAGTCAAGTAAAGTTAAAGATAGCTACATTTTTTAAACGTTTTGTTCGAGACAAGTGTTTGAACTGTACAATGAGGGAAAAAAGGATTCTTAAAAACATCTGAAACTCATCGACAACAACAACGATGTGTTAGCCAAGGTTCATAAAAGAAAGAACGGCCTTTGAAGAGCAAGGTGCATATTTGGAAATATATGGTCATATCAGAATATCATGACCACCTCTGGTTTGGAATGAACGTACAAATAAGTGAACACACCAGTCAGTTGTAGCAGAGAGCAAAATAATTGTCAGGGGCAAAGGACATGATTGGACTGATGCCCAAAACGGCATAATAATAGGGTAGGGAGGGAGGTAGCATCTCAGAAACGGCTAACTCTATGGGATGATCTACAAGCACTGTAGTGAAGGTATATGGAGTGCCTCCCAACAACATAACAGTGGTGGCCCACACGCCACTGATGCCAGAGGGGACCAATGACTCTGACAAGTGGTACAACACGTCATAGTGAACTAGTTAACTTCTATAATGAACACAGGAGCAAAGAGTAAAGTGTCAGGGATCACCATGTCACATGGTTCATTCCAAACCAGGTCATTATATGCTGATATGACCGTGTATAATGATGATGAACATCATTTTGGCTTTGTACTTTAAACCATTTAAGTCATAATAAAGAGTTTTCACTCATACTCCGTCGAAACAAGAAATTGTGGAAAGTTGTGACAGAAAAATAAACATTTTATTCTCATATGACTTTACAATAAAGTTGGAAACCCAGTAACCTAAATATAAATAACTAATAATAAATAAATAAATAAATAATAAAACCAATAAATAAATAAATGTCCATAGATTTATTTACTAACACATCCCGAAAAATTAGAATAATATGAAAAAAGTTAATTGTTTATTACAATTTAATTAAAAAACTCATTTTGTATGATTTTTTGTTTTAATGTTAATCACTATTAATTACAGCTTTCAAAATACATATATTTTTCAGAATATTTCATTTACAGCATTAGTATTAAAACAATATCAACAATGAAAGGAAATGACAATGACAAGGTTTAATGAACTATGATCTTAATTGTTTTTATTTTTAGTTAGCATATAGCTGAAATCTAATGACGGTTATATAATAGCAGCTGCATTCTAGTGCGATAAGCTGTATGTTTTATATTCAATTAACATATGATCCGATTAGTCCACTAATCGTAAAAAAATAATCGGTGGTTGGTCGACTATAAAAATAATTGTTTGTGGCAGCCCTACACCCAATTCTATCATTCTATTACTAATACCATTTAACACAGCTACTCTAGATTTGTAACCTTTTTATAAAGGCCCCCTAGTGGTGTAGATGCTAATGTTCTACGACATTGTGAGTAGGGCCTTTTGTTAGGTCAAGCATGCAAATTGGTTAATTCATAATGCTGTAGCATCTGTCAGTGGTGTTAATAACAGAACAGATGACTATGCTGATGTTGGCTCAAATGGTTTGCTTGCGGTATTGAGTGGCAGGTGCTGTGTTAGAGGCAAAAAAAAAGAGAAAAAGCCAAAAAAAACTGACCATGAATCATTTCTGGGGCCATCCAGTAGGGGTTGCCCACCACTGTGTACCTCTTCCTCCTGTCCGGCTTCTTCATTCCTTGGATTTTCCCCAGTTTATCCTGGTTTTTGTCCTCAACCATGAGCCGGGCCAGGCCGAAATCAGCCACCACAACACTGTTGTTCTGAAAAGGGAAAGGTGCTATAGTATGAAAATGCACACACCTTTAAAAAATGCATTAAAAACAGATGCGTTTTTTAAAATGGTCTAAAATAGCCTTTTTTTAAGTATAGGTTTCATTCAGACAAAGTATAATCTCTATCCTCTGATCCTCAGAGCTGCAGATGGAGGCTTTACAAAGGATTTAGCTCTTAACCTGCAGTACATGCCCCCATTCATAGACTCGATCCTCTCTATTATTTCAATACAAAGAACCTCTTCTTTCATTCTCTATGTAACCAAACTGCTTCATTCCATGCCAATCCTTCAAAATCCTCCAAAGCTGTTTGTCACCTGGCAGGACAGGTTTGATGGCTTAAATCTGAATCTATAAAGAAATAACACTCACCTCTCTGACCAAACAGTTGTGCGAGTTGAGATCACGATGAATGATGTTCATGGAATGTAGGTAGGCCTGGGAAATATGAAAAAACAGTCACACATTGGGCAACTCTGGCAAACGTCAGCTGTGACAGAACTGACTTGGCTTGGCCATATATGCCTTTGCAATGCTGTAATCTTAAAGTCATGTGCTGGACTGAAAGCTGTGCCAGGTCAGAGGAATGCTCCCCCCAAAGTACTGATCCCACATGAGTTCAGGCTTTTATTTTTGTATGGGAATATGCTCCTGCCTTGCCCATTTCATTTGCTACGACTGAGAGGCCACTAGATGGCAGTGTACACAGAAGTACACAGTAGTGATAAACCGCCTGAAGGACATCTCTGTATAACTGAATATTGTCAAGTGAGTCATTTTGGATCAGCACCACCGAATTAAAGGACATCTCTAGGGGACATACTCACCATCCCAGCGGCAATGTCCTTGGCAAAGCTCACCCTCTGAATCCAAGGATAGTTGCTGTCCTGTACACATTGAAGGGATACACAGGCCTTTAATATACATAGTCTATTTAGTTTTATATATATATGGTCATATCAGATTATTATAAACACCCCTGGTTTGGAATTAACTTGGCCCGGGATGTCACAGATGCCAGGGTTTGCTGCACGTATAAATAAGTGAGAACACCAGTCACTTGTACCAGAATGTAAAACCCTCATCATGGGCAAAGGATGTGATTAGACTGATGCCCGGAAGGGCATAATAACAGGGTACAGGGCAAAAGGTGGTAGGATCTAGGGACCTTTTAACTTTGTGGGATGTTCTGAAGCTGTCGTAGCAAAGGTGAATAGACTTCTCATACATTAAGTACCTCCCAATGGCATAACAGTGGTTCCCAATGAGCCATTGGTGACAGAAGGGAACAACGACTACAGTTAGTAGTACAGAGCAATCAGTGCGCTCTCTAGAGGTGGGTAATCCAGGTCCAGAAAGTAAAATTCCACACCAGGATTTTGCTCCAACTTCATGCTGCAGCATATCTGCAACAGAGCCACACATGAAGTTGGAGCAAAATCCCGGGATGGATTTTTACTTTCTGGATCTGGATTACCCACCTCTATGGACAGCAATGCCCAGAAGGTCACCAGTTCAATCCCCTGGCAGGACATGACTGAAATGCCCTTGAGCAAGGTATGTAACCCTCAACTGCTTCTCAGGCACCATAGACAGGGGCAGCCCATCGATTCAGGCACACACACACAACTAATGTGTGTGTATGTGTTATAGTGCATGGAAGGGTTAAACACAGAGGTCAAATTGGCCAATGATTGTACACTTTCCCTTCACAATGGACCAGTTAACTTCTATAATGAACAAGTCAGGGATCACACCATTAAAAACACTCCACGCCAAGAGTTATTAATCCCACTATTATGTAGGTGATTATAATATTCTGATATGATTTAAGTACAACATGCACACAACTGCCATCACAATACTGGCTTTCCCAATACTCATAACAGATGGTTACAGAGCTCATGTTGTGCATATATTCAGCCATACAGCACACACAGGATTTATTATACTTATCAAAAGAGGATTTGCAAAAGGACATAAAATCTACCCCCATATACAAACATACCCAAGAGCAAACACTCACCATTTTCTTAATGATGTCTCTCAAGGTGCCTCCTTTGATGTACTCGGCAATGAAATTCAGCCGCTTGTCTTTGTAGAGGACCCCAATGAACTTGAGCACATTGGGGTGCTCCAGACACCTCATCACTTTGACCTAAAGATAAAATAACCACAGTAGAGGTTAATATCCGTTAATACTACTGTTTGATCTCTTTGCACAAACTGACTTCAGCAATGGCTTCTTGAGGGAGCTCACCCTAGTATGTGGTTTTGAAATTAAAATTTTTAATGAATAAACTATTGCATCTTCAAAAATTTGAATACAGTGAAAAAGTGCAATTGTTTGAAAAAGTAAAAAAAAAAACTTTTTTATATTCCTTACATAAAAGTAGCATATTTCAAGGATTTGTTGTTTTAAAATGTTGATAATGTTTAAATAATTTATTCAAACTCCAAAATTAAATTTTTGAATTTTTTGAGATTCTCAATTTCAGATTTTCATGAACTATAAACCATACTGATCAACAATAAAATAAATGAATTAATATAAAATGATTTACATTTTTTAAATTTATAGACAGATCAACTTTAAAAAAAAAAAATTAAAATTGTTTGATGTATCACTACAGTATGTAGTGCTGTACACTAGTGCATTTTCAAAAATTACAACAGTGTGAAAAGGTTTCTGTTCATAATTTCATTAAAAAAGGTAAGCTGTCCTAGATTTTATGTTCATTACACATATTTCATGTCTTTTTGTTTTAATGTTGATACTGTTTAAATAATAATTTACTGAAACACCAAAATAAATTTTTTAAATAATCTGAGATTCTATATTTCTGATTTTCGTGAGCTATAAGCCGTACTGATCAACATTAAAACTAAAAAAGGCTGAAATTTCAAATGTAATAGATAAAAAATATTGACCATTTTAAATTAAATTATGAACAATTAACTTTTTCACAAGATTCAAATTTTTGGAGATGCACTTATACACTATATTTTAGTGCACTTTTTCTAAACGTGTGGTCGATTAACATCAGCATATGAAAAGGATATTGTCATAAATCCTTGCAGACTATGATATGAATATTGACTCTTTTTAAGTTGCCTTGATTAAGACAAAAACACAGAAACATAATATGTACAAAGCTCAATTGAGAAAACAATTATGGCATCAAGACAGGAACCATTTCAGAAATTTTTTATTATTTTGGTAAATTGCCATTAACATTTCTGATTATTATAGACAGCTGTGATTACTGAATTATGGGAATGTCCTAAAAAGTACTTAATGTTATGCTTACAAAATTACTGGCCTGACAATATGACAAGTAACATAATACAAGGGTTACATTTCAGTATTTTACAATAAACTGAGATTTTTTAAACCTAATTTTAGGAAAAAGATTAGTTTAATAATGGTAATGTTAGCGTGCAGCTTTACGCTATTTGTTTATGTTGGAGTGGAAGAGTCTAATGGCTGAAGATAGATTACAACACTGCCATCTAACAGTCAGGCATTGAAACACAAGATAAAATGAACCACCGTCTGTCAACACGCCTTGCATGTTAACTATTTAAAATCAATACACCTCTGTGTGCAAGCACATTGGTCAATGATTGTGCACTTTCACCTTACATTCCTACTAGGGGTGCAGGAAAAAATCGCTTTGAGCTCGAATCGCGTTTCTAACATTGAATGATTCAAAATCAATTCTCGTTTTCAAAAAATAAATTTTTTTTGCGGGTGCGGATGTGCCTTCTCAGCCACCGTAGTGCTAGGCAAAACAAGGAAGCAGCGTGGGCTATGTACAGGCATGCAAGCCAAGCCGCAGTCTTTGAAAGCAACCATTTGGAAACACTTTGGATTTTACCGTCAACCCGGCCCGGGTAAGAAAGCGCTTGACGTGACTCTGGCAATTTGCAGAGATTGCAACGGTAAAGTATTTCGTTCGTATTTGAAAGAATCGGAAGAATTCGTGACCCCAAGAATTGATTCTGGAACGATTCGCTCAATTCCCAAAGATTCGCAGCCCTAATTCCTACTAAACTAAAGTGCCTCATCCGAGTTGATTTTGTCAGCCTATACCATCATGAAAAATCAATCATTCCAATAATATAAACACAATGTGTCTACACCAGTGAGATGTGAATCACCTAAACTGGACCTTTGCTTTCCCCACAGGAAAATGACATGGACCTGTTTCCCAAATTAACTTTCCTTAATAAGTCTATAAACGGTCTCTTGGAAAGCTGAGCAGGCCGCTGCAGCAGCTGTGGGCTGCTTTAGGATTTTTCCACCCATTTTCACTTCTGTTTTTACAACAACGCCGTCACATTTGCCCACTTGAGCAAGTACTATTAATTTTATAGGAAAGAAAATAAAAGCCATGCATCTGTTCCTTGAGGTTGGTGTATTTTTCCCTCTTGCATTGTGTCTACTCTGCAGTTTCTCAAGCCAAATGTTAAAAAAAGCTGTGAAGATCTAGGCTAGACCAGTGTCTTGTTATTCAGGTCACAGCTATTTGAAGCACAATGTAGATAAATGATTGCAACAGGAAAAGGGCTTTGAACCAAATTTCACCACAAATATTTGACTTGTGTGTCTCCTCTTCTCATTTTGCACCATTTGTTTGTGTTTGGTCTGGACTGTGAATTCCTCACCTCCTTCAGGAAAGTCCTCTGAGTCTCATCATCAAACCGGATCAGTTCCTTCATCACCATCACCTCGCCGGTCTCTCTGTGCGTCACCTGATCACACACAAGTCAGTGAAGCTATTAGCAAGAGCAGAAGTGTGGCAACCATAGCAGAAAGATTTCATTCTGTCTGGTTGTTCTGTATTGTTAGAACTGCAGATAGGCTACCAGGTCTATAAGCAGGACTGTCAAGATCATGACATTTTAGTTCAATATATAAGCCCCGTTGAGATGAAGTCAACATACCAGAAGTCCAATCTTGTCTCTAGAACATCCCAAGTTAGCGGTTTCTACCCATCGCCTGATACCCCATTACCATGCCATTTTGGGCATCAGTCAAATCACATCCTTTGACCGTGATGACCATTTGGCTCTGCTACAGCTGACTTGTGTGCTCACTTATTTATACATGTAGCAAACCCCGTCACATGACATCCCAGGCAGAGTTCATTCCAAACCAGTGGTGGAAAAAATATTCTGCTATGACTGTGTAAAAATCACTATTAACAATTTGTCTCATTTTGTTCAGTGTGGTCAACAGTTAAAGGACAAGTGGCAAATTAATTGATTAATTAATTAACTTTTCACATTTTACTTTTTTTTTTTAAGTTTACATACACCTTCTTAGTAATTGGTGACCCTGCCTTATTAACTTGAATTAAACACAGTGATGCAGACATCTAATTATTTCTGCCTCACTGCTGCCATCTACTGGTAGTCTTGAAAACATAAAAACAGGGTTTCCAAAGATAATGATGTCAGTTTTGTCTCAAGTTAACTTGCAGAAAGTTCTTGAGGAGGCCCTGGTTTGAGTGGACGATATATCAGTGTGTCATCAGCATAACAATGATAAACACTGTACTTCCGACAGATGGAGCCAGGAGAGAGCCCTCATGCAAATCATGGCTTACTGTATATCTGATACTTATCTGCTTAACAAAACCTGTTCCAGTAATAAGATATATTCACACAAAGCTATTATGTAAAGTGTGCACGTGAGTGTGAGTCTGTGGTAAATGTGTGAACATGTGTACCTTAATAGCCTGGCCAAAGCAGCCTTTTCCCAGCACTTCTCCATGGATGAGGTCTGATGGTCGAAAGATTCTGTGTGTGCGGTTAGTTACTACGCGGAGAGACTCTGAACGACCAATGTCCTTCCGCAGAGACAGTGGGGATGCAGTATTGCTGGAGCATGGAGACTTATCAATACTGTAGCTTCGCCTATAGAGACGGGACGAGGGACATATCAGATGCTTTCTAGTGGGACTATAATGTTAAAGTTAACAGTTGGACTAATATATGTGTATTTAAAGCCTTATGAGACATTTATAAAGGTTCATTCACCAAATGCTGTAAAATTCTATTCTACTCTACACTATATTAATGATATTTATTCACATAAGGCAGTTAAACACTATTAAACCTCACTGTGAAATAGAGAGCAATAAAAACAACTAAATCAAATGTGATGTAATTGGCTGTAGTGTTTAACCATCAGGGTGTGTACTTACGTGATCATGCGAGAGCGCAGGTTGTTCACGTCCTGGTTTGGGGGCTGTGTGATAGGGGTGCTGGGGCTGGGCCCCTCTGAGAGGGGGCTGGGGCCATCTACATGGTCAACCGAGCCACCCTGGTCATGGGGGTCGTGCTCGATGGTCAGCTGCAGGAGCCGACTGGTCTCTTGGATAAGCAGGTCAATCTGTCACGAGTTAACAGCATGTTATTTCACCATTTTTGAACCTGTTATTTTGAAATATGCCCAATCCTGGTCCTGGAAATCTACCAACCTGGAGAGTTCAGATCCAACACACCTGATCTGACGCTCAGATAACCACAAAAGCTGTCATTACCTTGATATAGTGTTTTAGATTAAAGTTGGAGCTTAACCCTTAGGAGTCAGGAGACAGATTCAGCAGATTCAGACTTGCTCTACTGACGGCAAGTTAACGGCGATGTTCAATGAGTCTTATGCTGTGAACCAGCCATGGACTGATCACACTGGCAACTCTTAAAGGTAAACTCCAGGACCAGCACTAATGCATATACTTCAGTGCTGTTGTTACCTCATCAAGGGGAACATTCCGGATTGGGGTGCCATTGATTTCTAATATGCGATCGCCAACGTGTATGGAATTCTTCACATCCGGGCTAATGCTCTCTGAATCCACCCTTAAGACAGACATAAAAAACTGGAGTAAGGTGAAAGAAATCCTACATATAACATTTGAATAAATAAACTAAGACTTTATCAATAATATAACAACTAAAAAAAAAGTATTGAGCTTGAGGCAGTTTCCATACAGTATTTTTACCTGATTTCATTTTCCTCATAATTAAAATATTATATTATTTATGGTGAACAGTATCTTCTTATAAACTGTTGCAAATGAATAAAAAAATTATTTAAATTTAATCTAAATGTTTCGTTAGACTACTATAATACTCACTTCATTGGAAATGGACAGTGGAATAACATAACTGACCCCAAAAGAAAGCTCATGTAGGGCAAAACTGCAATCCATAAGCATATACAAACACTAGTATGCACACTTACTCAGACACGCGCACTGTGTGGTTGTGCTCCGGGCCATAGCCGTTGGGGCTGGTGCACTGGTCGATGGAGAGGGAGAAACCACGCTTGCCATCAGTGGATGCTGGAATGGACACCAGAGTGACGGTGTGGGGGATACGGGAACAGGGAGAGTCTGGCAGGGTCACTGGAGTCACAATGTTCTGGTAATAACAGTGACCACTAGGGGGAGACAGAAGCAATCAGATTAGAAGTGTGTGTGCCCGGTGATGGATTCTCCTGGCTTTGGCTAAAAGTGTAATGCCCTGCCCAGTTTCCATTGAAGAGTCCCCATGACCCTAACCAGAATAAAGCAGTTAAAATGGATGGATGTCTGTGAGTGTACTGGTGATGAAATGTTAGGTAAGATGCCTTTAATCACACAAGGGAAAGCACTGTGTTTCCTGAACCTGGTTGCGAAATATCCTGCACTGCCTATTTTGAAGCTTTCCCTGCTCAAGCACCTAACAACCAATGACAAATGATGAATATGTATAAAGTTAGAATAAAGTCATGTTTCACCACCCAACGATAGATCACTGAGGTTCTCATCCTTGATTCTGGAGTTTCCCCTACTAGGCACATTTAAGCACTTCCCTGCTCCAACACTCAGCTCACAAACAGTCTGCTAATTGGCTTATTAGTTGTACCAAGTGTGTAATAGCAGGAAAAACAACAAAATATCAATTGAAGATGTCTAGAAGCAAAACTGAGAAACAGTGATATAAAGGATGCAGTCAATTCTCTCTTATCCAAGTTTCAGCATCTGACTGAATAAGTCAGTATGATCGTTTTTTTGTATTCCAGACACTACTGGATATTAACTGATCCTAGCATTCTAGGATCTAGGATTACACCAAAGGCATCCTTACTCAGTACTGCAAATGTTAACTAGACATTTCCAAATAACGGAGTACTATTTAATTAGCTTTTATGTGTACAGGACTGATCTTTCTGAACACTCTGAAACTTCAATGGAAAGACTTGCACGGCAGTTGACGAGCATTACTTAATCAAATATTTTGTTACACACAGTATTGCCCAGTACTATAGCACAGAGATGGCTTATTGGAGAATGAAGAGCAGAGTCCAATGTGATGGAAAAGCTTTTTGACCAGAGGCGCAGAGTCGGCTCAAAATGAGGAAGGCAACTAAATACAGATCGAATTCAGATATCAGGAAAGGAACGAGAGCTTTAGGCTGTTCCCATGATGCTCTCACTGCAACTCACCAGTACAGCTTGGACCTCTCCACCAAAGCGTAGGTGTCTCCATCGCCGATGAAGGTTCGGCAGTTCAGGCAGGTGAAACACTCAGGGTGATACTTCTGCTCTCCTGCAACCTGCAATGAGGTCCAAAGATGAGAAAAAAAAGGACAACAGACACATTTGTGTTCCAACCACAAAAATATTTGTAGTTCCTGCTGGACAAGTTCTACAAAAAGTCCCATCCAGAACGTTTACAGAGACTTAAAATGTAGAGTGTGTTATTCACTGAATTTACTTTTTGTTGCAAGAAACATTGATCAGGTACAATATTAACACCACTCACTGATCTCGTAATCATCTGAGATATATTACTCAGTAAACAGTTCTCATGGAAAACGTTTTAGATGCTCAATGGAAATATGCAGACCTGAGCCACTTTGACAAGACCCAAATACTTAAGACCAGATGACTCGACTGGAGCATCGCTGAAGTGACAAGGTGGTGAGGTGCGCCAAGTCAGCAGTGGCCACCAAATTCCCCAAGATATTCATCCAATTGAGCATCTCTGGAATGTGCCGGAACAACAAGTCTGAACCACAGCACCTTTTCCAGGATCTACTGTTAACATCTTGATGTCAGATACCACAGGACATCTTCAGAGGTCTTGCAGAACCCATGACTTGGTGAGTCATAGCTGTTTTGGTGGCAAAAGGCGGCATATTAGCAAATTGGTTTTAACGCTATGGCTCATCAGTGTCTTCAAGTGCAGCTTTCTGGTTGTGTCTTTGTTGTTTATTAAGGTTCAGTGCCATATCAGCAACTAAGGCTAAATTCATGGCTTCAGCTCAGTTAAATCGATACCAAGTAACCATAACCTTCATGTTTTTGGTCTGTGGGCGGAATCCGGAGGAAACCCAAACAATGAGGACTCGAACCAGAGACATTCTAGAGGCAAACATTACATTACATTGCATTTAGCGGACACTTTTATCCAAAGCAACTTACAATAGTGGGAAAGTACAGATGCGAAAAAATAATACTAGAGTTGTACTAGTATTTACTAGTACTAGTATACTAGAA
>BRDA01013684.1:0-13137 GCA_036984385.1 Crenuchus spilurus | reverse complement strand
GTCGATCATCAAGGTGAGGTTGTGTTGAACCGACTGTTTTGCGGGGAAGACCAGTAGTTCAGTCTTTGAGAGGTTAAGTTGTAGGTGGTGATCCAAACGCGCTAAGCACCATGCCAGAGTGCCACCCTTTCTGGCTGGGTAAGCTCTCTCTCTCAGTCTAAAATCAACATACTCTGAACAAACATTGAGATATCAAATTAGCAAAACAATAAGACACAACTGTGTTAATAATGATTTGTTCCATTTGTCTACCAAGAACTGCTTCATCACAATTTCCCGTGCCGGGAGCTTATTTCCACTCGATACCTCACTGCACGTGCCCAATAATGTATTGATCCTACACTCTGATCTCAGATAGAGCACTTAGTAGAACAAAGGCAGAGAAAACAAAGCTCTTAGAGTATTTCAAGCAAAAAGTAGCACCAAGCCTAAACTGTTGTACAACAGAAACAGCTCACTGAGGCTTTATGTATTCAGAACTGATCTTTCTGAACAGTCTGAACGTCAAGGAAAAGACATACACGGCAGTTGACAAGCCTTACTTTATCAAGTATTTGGTCGCACACACACACACACACACACACACACAATACGCTGTGTATTTGCATCTGTGCAGGCAATGGGTGCAACTTAAAGCTGAATGCAGTAATTAGAAGGGGTGTCCACAAACATTTGGACACATAGTGTATCTAGTTCAATGACAAACAGTACACACTAAAAATATTACAAAACATTCAAAATCAACTTAATTAGAAAAACATGGATGTTTAGGCCCCAGCTTGACCTTCAGAATCAACGGGTCAGTAGAGGTACAGTATACATACATACATACATACAACAATCAATGCCCACCTTCCTACACTTACACTAGTCTCCAGGGGACGTTACTATGGAAACTTCAGCAGCCAGGCAGTCACTGTCTCTTTGGGATGCCCTGAGGAAGTTCAGTGAGTCACTCAGTCCAGACAATGTCAATGCCTCCAATATCCGGCCTATTTTCCAGTCAGGCCAACACTGCTATTTGACCTACGTGACCCTTCATAAACTTGTTAGATTTATTTAACACTTTAATGTGCAAATTATATAAGAAAAACTCAAACCACACAAAACAGAACCCAACCCCCATCCAATACAACCAAAATTCCAATCAGAGGTTGGTAATCCAGGTCCAGAAAGTAAAAATCCACCACAGGATTTTGTTTCAACTGCATTGTTGGTTCTGCTGCAGATATGCTGCAGCATAAACACCTGGATTACCCACCTCTAGTCCCAATATAGCAAAACATCCACCCAGTACAACACAAAGTCTACATGACACAACCAAAATTATGTCCAGTAAAGTCAAATTTCCACCTAGTACAACATAAACCATGTCCAATACAGACAAACCCCACTCAATAGAACCAAAACTTCACACAATATAACCAAACATCCACCCAGTACCACCAAAGCCCCAACTAGTACAACCAAAACCCCAAACAATACAGCCAAAACAATAATTAAAGCAACCAAAACTACACCCAATAGTGTACAGCATCCACTGTAGTGCCCACCATGCATCATAATAATGATGTCACTTAGCAAATTCAGACAGAATACATCATAATTACACCAGGGCTGCAATGTGAAATTCACTGTGCCAGTCTACGATTTGCCCAGTCTAATGATAATAGATGATGTCTAAACTGCAAAGCATTGTGTCACATAAACATGGACTTAATATGCAGTGTTCCACTGAGCTCCAAATAAAATGGCTTATCTTGGAGTAGCCAGTGTGAGTCAGCAGCTCATCCCTCCTGAACGCATTTCAGCATAATGACTCTGCTTTCACAGACCCCCTCGCATACAAACATCCTCACCATTACTGAATCACTGCCTTTTGGAATATATCAGAGAAGTAAACAAAGACCAGGTCATTCGTACACAGCTCCGGGCAGCGCTGTACTAAAGAATACAAGCAAACCAAATGTTTGGGGACATCTTATTGCTATTGTTTACTTTCCTTGTATTCTTCGGCAAGATTTGGGCGGGACTAAATTTGGCGTACATGACATCAGGATCCCTCGCAGGATCACCACAGAGCAGGTATTATTTGGGTGGTGGATCGTTCTCAGCACTGCAGTGACACTGACGTGGTGGTGGTGTGTCAGTGTGTGCGTGGTGTGTTAAGTCGGAGACAGCAGCTCGTCTGTTGCTGCATAGTTTGTGTTGGTCCTCTAGTCCTTCAGTGCTGGTCAAAGGATGCTGATGGCTTGAGAGTTTTGATTGGTGAACTATTAATAGTTCAAATCCTGGACTGCTTCAATTCAATTCCAGGTGGGTAGATGGAGCTCTCTCACCATGACTACAAAATATGTAAAGACTCTGATCCATCATAGTTGGGGATTCTCTGCTATTTTCCAAGCGATTTGGCTGCTTAGCGACGATGTATGTTCGAAAAGAGGCGGAGCCTGACTTCACATGCATCAGAGGAGGCTGGGACATTGGAAGTGATTGGGAAAGCACTAGCGAATGGGTGGGTCGATTGACCATTCCATCATTCAGGGAAAAAAAATGGACGAAAATGTATTTTTACCCAATTTTTACTGTCTCTATCCCAGGTTTCACTGTCTCTTCTAAAACCCAGATTAGAAATCTGAGAGGCATTGTGAACTTCTCCTTTGAAACACATATCAGAAATATTTGTAAGAGCAGAGGTGACAAGTAACAAAGTACAAATACTTCGTTATTATATTTAAGTAGAAATTTTGGTTATTTATACTTAACTGGAGTAATTACTTTCGGACGACTTTTTACTTCTACTTACTTACATTTTCATGTAATTATCAGTACTTTTTACTCCTTACATTTTAAAAACAGCCTCGTTATTTCTACGCATTTCATTTCGGTTTGTCATCATTTAAAAAACATCCAGATAAATTAGCCATCCAGAAAGAGTGAGTGTGATTGGATGATAAGTATAAACATATACCATTCTGATACCCTATTGGTTACCCTGCACATCACGTGTCTCATCACTCTCCAGTAGCTCAGTACTACACATATATGGTCCACTAATATATTTGAAATGACAAACGTTTTCAGTTTTTAAGGAGCAGATATGCAGATGAAACAGGAAGCCAGTAAATCCCAAAAAATGTCAACATTACCATTTTAATATAACATTATAGTCATTACGGCTTTTATAAAAAAAATATATTTTGGGGGTGGGGGTGGGGTAGTGCACTATATGCCCCTGTGGCACAGCCTATTTTGGCATTTTTTTCCCTTACATTACTTTTACTTTTACTTTTATACTTTAAGTCATTTTAAAACCAGAACTTTTGTACTTTTACTTGAGTAAAAAGCTTAAGTTGATACTTCAACGTCTAAAAAAGTCTTTTTAAACCCTAGTGTCTATACTTCTACTTGAGTAATGAATGTCAATACTTCAGACACCTTTGTGTAAGAGTATCTTTCCATTTAAAGAACATTGCTAAGATCCACTCTTTACTCTAATTACCCGCTTGCTGAAAGCATTATCCCTGCTGTTGTGACACCGAGAACTGACTCATGTCAGTTAACCACCTAAACACCAAGTATCAGAGTGTATATTTCAATTTCTCACTCTTATAACTACAAACCTTATATATCAGATTCACAATGACCAGTTAAAAGCCAGCAGTTTACAACAAGTTAAAGTCAGTTCAAAGATGACCCTTCTGAAGGTGCTGAAAAAAAGCTTTCCGCCAGTGTAATGTGCTAGCGGAGGTGCCACATAGGTGAGAACCGCAGCCAGAGAACAGAGGAAACAACCGTGACGCCATCACATATCTCAGGAAGTGTGGACCCCCTTCTTTATTCTGAAAGCACCCCACGCTCTCACACAGTCAATGAAAAGGAACAACTGCATGGCCACAATTACAGAGGCTGAGAAGTGGGTACAAAGCTCACTGACCACTTCTGTAAATGTACCACTGCTTGTCTCCGCCCACTTTGGAAAGAGGAACATCCTACATGGTCATCAAACCAGCAACCTGCACAAATACTCCGTTTAATCAAAGACTTTTTTATAGTGTGTGAGCTTCTTGAGGGGTCACAGATGAGTGTTTTTGTAGATGTACATAAAGAGGGAATAAAAGTAATAAATCTGAATATAATTATTGATAAATACTGACATTTTTTTTTTTAAAACAAGATATTTCACGCCTCACTATTGAGGAGCGAGTTTTCTGGCCAACAATCTTTGTGAATTTTGAAAACGTGAAAAACAAAAACAAACAAAAAGTCCCAAATGTTTTTAATTTTTTATTTATTTTATTTTTAGAATTTTTATCACCTTCCCAACATAGTAGTAGCCAATTAGCCCATTCCATCTGCTAAGACTCTCCCCATCACTTTGCACTGTCCATGACTCTAGGAGGGTGAAGACAAGCACAAGCCTCCTCCGTTGCATGTGATGCAGCCACCACCTCTTTTCTAAATACCTCTGATACACCTTCACTGGAGAGCCAACGCGCTCGGAGGAAAGTGCAGGATTCCTAGCTCTGAATGGACCAATCAGTAGACGCCTGAGCCAGCGGACATTGCAATGTGTGAGTGATAGGGAGAGAGAGAGCGCCATCTACCCACCCAGAGAGAGCACTGCCAATTTTGCTCTCTTGGGCCCCGACTGTTGATGGCAAACAGCATGACTGGGATTAATAATATGATGTACTGCTTCAGAGATGGATAAACTCAAATTCTCTCTGCATTACAAGCAGAAAATGCCTTAAAACAATTACAAACAGCTGTAAAAAAATGATTCTGCTAAAAGCAAAGATTGAAAAGACTTAAATCTCTGACTGGTAGCTAGATTAGTTAGTGGATGGAAACGAGAAAAAAATAAAAACCAAAGAATTTGCATAATATTTGGGAAACGGATTATAACGGTATAGGACAGATTCCATTTGCAACAAGAAACAACACAGCAGACTAAACACTAAACTACAATTAAGAGAGTAAATTACCACCACACCTCATCATGGTATGTTCCAGGCACTCCAATTAACCTCTGTCAATAAGTAAAACCTGGAGTGGACTTTCAGACAACGGATCATTGTGCAGAATTCTTTAAATTCACATGCATACAACCCATCAATTTAACAGACACCATTCATAATTATCAACATTTGTAACAGATTTAATAGCAATACCCTAACAAAAATACACTGTGATACTTCCAAAGGCTGTATGAGCAGCCACTGCCTCCTTCCCGTCACTCCTAATACATCAAGGACAGAGGAAGGTTATTGGAAGAAAAGAGAAATTATTAGATTAACAACCATGCACAGGCATCCATTAGCCTTGATCTGCATCTGCCGTTCCTCTCATGGAGATCTAATTTTACAGTAATCAACGTCTGGTTTCTGCTCACCGCACGCGCACACACGGCTTTTAAGTCTTTGTCTTTTTTCTACTGAACTGTCATTACTGTAGCTAAAATTCTAGCCTGCCTACATGAAAACCCGAGAATGACCTTCACCCTAAATCTTTTTCCTTTTTTCCCCTTCTAAGACACATTTTTCAATTTGTAAAGCAAACAAAAAAATCATCTTCCTCATGGGGACCCTCGAAACATTTCCACAATCTCGCAACTTTTATCTTTCCCAATTGTCCTCACCCACATCTGTTCACTATAAAGCAAGCAGACCAGTTTAACCCACACAAAGTCGCCCTCTGTAACCCAGGGTAAGCTGATGCAGGAAGGTTTCTGGGAAACAGCTCAACTATACAAAACAATGATCTGGAAAGTTCTTAATTTTTATCATACCAAGCTGTTCATATGATCACAGCTCCAAGAAGCCTTGTTCCTCATTCTTTTACATTTCACATGCATGAGTAATACAAGAGGACAGTGTGGGGGGCATCTTATGACATTCTAAATCAAAAGCATGTGTTGCCTGCTGGAGTGGGAATGGTGCATTTAAAGGTCACTTATGACCAGGGATGCCCAAAATATCAGCAGCCAATGTTACGTTCAGATAAATGGAAAAACTAAATTATAGTTTAGCTTATATAGTGCAAATGTTCATTCTTCAAGACCCACCAGTGTCCTCTGCCTACCACTCTGTGACTCCCTGTAATCCAAATGAAGTGTATATTTTACATGACATTAAGTTAAGTGACATATAGATCAAAATATTGTTTTTTGTTTTTAATTATCAGTATGACATTGGTATAAATTTGCTAAAGATCAATTATCACATTGTACATGCAACACGGACAGGCAATTTTTAGATGAGCCAAGACCCAAGTAATGAAAGCTTACAATCAGTGCTTGAGTTTGATATTGACAACATTCACTCACTGGTTATCAGACAGACATGGCCGATTCACGTACTGATCCAGATTCCAGTACACAACTCACAGTGAGCCACGAACCTAACAATGTAACATGGGACATGTCACCATTTGAGATGGTATGAGGCAGGTCACTATTCCAGATGCCATTCCACATCGTACCATGAACGTGATGCAATCCAACAATGTGAGACATCACCCATCCAGATTTCAATCCACATCATACAATGAACCTGCCACAATGTAACTTGAGACAACACAGATACCATTCCACATCTTATCAAGTACCCCAATAACGTAACATAACCTGACATGTCGCGGATCCACATTCCATTCCACATCTTATCATGTACCCCAATAACGTAACATAACCTGATGTCACAGATCCATTCCATTCCACAACTTACCATGAATCCCTATAATGTAACCTCACTCAACATGACACGTCACTGATCCATATTCCATTCCAGATCTTACCATGAACTCCCATAACGTAACATAACCTAACATGAGACACGGCACGGATCTGGATTCCACTCCACATCTTACCATGAACCCCCATAACATAACATATAATGGACGGGTGACGCTATAATATAATTTGTTTGGAGATATTTTAGTCTGGAAACATCAAAAAGCAAGACAGTTACATGTAATGAGTGTAAAACCAGTGTGTCAAGGGGTAGAAGAAGGGCTAAATTGTACAAAACAACCAGTTTAATCAAACTTGCGGAGGTTTCATGTGAAAAAGTGGCAAGAGCTCATGCTAGCCATACTAGCTAACTAGCTAACAGACAGGAGGACTTCAGCAGGCAGCTGACTCTCACTGCTGCTTTCCAGAAACATGATACACTTCCAGCAGACAACTGAAAGGCTACAGGGGTTACAGAGAAAATACTTAATGACCAACTACTATCTGTAGTGGAAAATGTCTTGATAATTAAGATATTTAAAGGACATCAAACATATAATTTTATTGTAAACATGGTAATGGCGTCCTGAGCAGAGAATGAAGTCATACGTTCTCTGTGTGTACTGTTCTTTGCTCTCCGTTTTATGAATTAAAGGAGGAAAGAAACTCAAATTCAGGTAAATCTCTTCATCAGTGACACAATCTCTATTTAAGAGAAATTTTCCTGACATGCAAATCATTTCGTGTTGGCAACTTTCCATCACACCTAAATGTCCCATCACTACAAAAGACACATTTATGACTGCATGTGGTTTGTTGCAGTCCTTTAATGTCATTTGCATGCTTCTTGCTAGTTATTTATGACTTTAACCCCCACAGATTACAGGTCTCAGAGGGGCTGCCCCTCCGTCACTAAAACTTCCCACAGCAGGGGGAATTGCAAGAGAGGTGCTCCAGCAGTCTATACCATTTATCTTAGCTCTATCAGCCACAGCTGGGATACACATTGCCTGGTCATTTATCTGTACATATAAGTGCACAGGGATTTGCAAATTAGTCATGTATTGGAAGGAGGGTTTTCCATATGGAGTTTGAGGTCAATGACCATGTGCACAAGTCACAAGTCATGTGCACTATCAGCAGCAGCTGTAAACACCAGACATGACATCAGCCCTCACTGATAAATTAAACGTGTGAGCTCATTCATAAACACCTTGAAGCTAGATGATGCAAAACTTAGTATGGCAAGTAAGGTCATTGTGGATAGTGCTGTGGTTATTACTGAAAAAAGAAATCCATTACTAATGAACAATTACCTCTCAAAACTGTAATGGGATTACTTATTACTTTCTGGACATCTCATTCTTCATTACTTCTACATAACTCTAGAAAACCCAAACTCAGTCGCAGTGGGTGTTATGAAAAGACAAATGGATCCTATGCTCTGAGCAAAATATAATCAGGTCTGGTTGATTAAAACAGCTAATGCTAACAAAACACCTAAAATAGCGTACACAGCTCTTTGAATCAAACTAAGTTTAAAAATAAAAAAGCTGAAGTTAGCATCTTAAGCATATTATTGGAATTTCCCATTCCACCTTAAATGATGCAGCAGTTACATTCAGGTGAATGTCATTTAAGGTGGAATGGGAAATTCAAAAACATGAATAAAATGCTAAAGATGCTAGATTCTAAAATCGAGACTGACATATTTAAGTAATGTTGGTACCTTCTTCATGAGCTTAAGATTCCTTCATCCATGTTTTCAATATTATCATGACTACAGATAAGCTTACACTCAGTAGAGTTTACCGTTTGATGGACTACAGTGCCCAGACATACACAGCAGTGTGGTACACAAGGTCAAAACCTAACAGCATACATCAGCAGACAATGATGGTGTAAAAAACAATAAATTCACTTTAAAATTAAAGTTTTAATACATCACTCAATTAATATTGTTCATTTAAAGACAGATGAGCAACATAAGTAACATACATTTTTCTTAGTCAGTAACTGTAATGTGAATTAATTTTAACTGTAGTACTTTACATTACTTCATCACATTACTGTAACACTTTACTCTGTACCACGTTACCCCCAACCCTGATTATGGGACTGGACAGAAGCCTGAGGACTGACCATTCATTAACTGAATGAATGACGTTGTAAAGAAATAATCATCTAATCATGTTTGTATGTGATTATAAATGATCTGGTAAGTTTTAACATTTAAATGCTAATGTTAAACAGAAAACTGGAATTAGCAGGCCAGTGCAAGGCTGCCTCTACTGATGCATGGCAAACATGATCAGACAAGTGAGCGCAATCAGGTCAAGATCTGAAGAAGCACTGAAGGCAAGTAGGCCAATTATAGCATCAAGGCACCCTAACCCAAAAACATGCTTCTGCAGAATAATCTTAATTTTGTTTGGCAAAACACTAAAGAATTCCTAAGGTCATATCTTGTTAATCATGGATTAAAAGATGAAAGGAAATCTTTTGAATATTTCAAAACATGCCCTAAACATAGACCACGACAGGGAACAAGTATGTATATGAGTACTGAAGGTTACATTAGCTTATGTTGAATAAATCACGGGCTGTGTCTGAATCTACAAGGTACATGCCTTGATCCCTTGCAGCCTTTGAAGGCAGCATTGAGATGAAGGCATTTGCAACCAATTTAAAATACATTCTGTGAATGTTCAAAAACTGACCAGAGTTTGAAAATGCAGACTTTAATGTAAACATTAGATTTGCACACAATTTTTCGTCACAGTAGGCAGCCTAGGTAGGACGCATGACTTACTATTGATACACAGCAGCTGTAGAATTAACCACAATGTGTGTAGTCTATTCATTTATAAGGAAATCGATAAAATCATCAGAAAATCTTAAGGTTAAAGTCGGTTAAGAACTAACGTCTCTCCAGCTGATTATTATCACGCAGTGTTTCAGCTAAACGGTCTATTTAAATCAGGCGTTCAGTAATGCTAGTCTACTGAAACGCAGACTTCAGAGAATTTCTGTGCCGACAGCCACACCTCCCCGTGTTGCTCTAAAGAAGAAACATATATCTTACCTTTTTGTCCCTTTTCCACAATTTCAGACAACAAAATCCCCATAAAAATAAGTCCCCCACCATGACAGCGGATAGTCTGCGCTAACATGCCGAGCTCATTCTAGCAAAAACAAAACACAGCCGGCGGCCAAGAGAGAAGAGGTGGTGACCGCGCCCCCAACACTGTGCTCGTCTGTGACCACGCCCCCAAAGCTGAGCTCATCTCTACAAGTACGTCACCCTGTTTCTCTCTCTCTCGCGCTCTCTCTCATTTCCTGCAGAGCCTACCCATGAGCTTCTGCGCACAGTGGTTTACCACTCCATCCCCCACCCAACACACACACAACACATAACGTAGCCCTCAAAAATATCCTTTTTGAAGACATTTTTAAAAGTGTGTATTGTGTTTATTTTAATTCACATATTTATCTTAATGTTACAGCTAAAATGATTCATTTATAAATGTATAAATATAATTTACACAAATAATGATTTCAAAAATAAAATAAATTAACTAAATACAATTAATGGCACAATTGACTTTTTTTGCTAATTTGTTCATTGTTCTAGAGATCAGCCATGATATACTATCCAACATAGAGTTGCACCAATTATCAAAAGCTGCAGAACCTTTCAATACTTAAATTTCACAATCAATATTATGATCCAATACTTTGAACACTTTTGAAGTTGCACCAATTTCAGACTGAATCTTAGTGTATTATACTACATTTTGCTGCACACACACGTACACACACTAGTAAACCAGCTCCTGGCTGGTCTTCCTAGGCGAGCCAAAACGCCCCTGCACCTGATCCAGAATGCAGCTGCTCAACCTCTCTCACATCAAAGTTCTCACGTCACTCCACTGCTGTGTTCACTTCACTCACTTCCTGTAGCTGCTCGCATCATTTTCAAATCCCTGATGCTTACCTATAAATAAAAAAATGGACCAGCCCCTCCGTACATAATGGCAGTGGTCAAGTCTGACGCTGCACCCCAAGCCCTTAAAGCTTCTAGGTTTGGCTCAACTTGCCATCCTTCAAGACACGTGGAAGAGTAGCATCAAGACTCCTCTGTCCTAGCATGCAGGTGATGGAACAAACTCCCACTGGTTGTTCTAAGAGCAGAGTCCATTACAGTCTTCAAACACAGACTGAAGACCATCTCTTTGTCGAGAACTTAAGCGAGTAATAGTTTAAAATACTTATTGTAATGCTCTTATATTGTGTATCTTTCCTTCTTTCTAGGTATTAGTGATGGTTTTGTTCTAACAGGGCCAGAACTGAAGAATTTGTACTGTCTGTACTACCTGAGAAGATTCTCTTAATGGAAACAAAACACTTTTGTAACGCGTTCTGGATAAGAGCGTCTGCCTAATGCTATAAGCGTATATATATGTATATATAAATATGTAAATATGTAAAGCTGCTTTGTGACAACGCCCATTGTAAAAAGCGCTATATAAATAAATTTTGATTGATTGATTGATTAATATATATATATTACATTTAGCTACAGAATAAATAGTTCTGTGTGTATTACAGATTATTTAAACAGAGATGTTAGTTAAGCAGTAAAAAAAATAATGTTCACTGTTAAAGTCAATGATTAGCATTTTTATTTTATAAGCCAGAGTATTGATTTGGTATAGAGCATCGTGGTACTACAATACAGGTATCAAGATCAAAATTCTAATATTGTGACAACCCAGCATGCACTTAACATTGCAACACCACTTGTCTACTTTCATTGCTACCAAAGTAACATCACCACTGGACATGACGTTTGTACTGACTACACTGCAACATTGAAATCACAGGACATAATCACATATCACATTATCCAGCCTTTCAGCAGTGTGTACTGTAACTCCTCAATGACAGAAAGAGCACAGGATATATATATATATATATATATTTTTTTTTTTTTTTTTTTTTTTTTTTTTTTTTTCACAATCAAGCCACTACTAAACTATGCAAATGAATTTGCTGCTTACTGTGAAACAAAAACTATAGTTAAGAGCATTCCACTGGCTAATGACTAGTCCAGCCATAAGCTTGCACAGTGAAAGAATTGATTAGAAAGCAGCAGGCTTCTCCCGCTCTTATTTCACAGTGTAGTACGAGCCAGGAAGCTGGAGTTACACAGTGTCTGTGGAGAGAGAGAGCGCTGATAATGTTAATCAATGGGTTCCGGCCGGCTGGCCTAGTCTGGCAGCAGCTGCAAGCAGAAGTAACATCTGACTGGGAGTGTTCAGATATTAATAGAGTTGGGTGGGACATCCACTCCACTGCGGTATCTCACAACAGAGCGGAGAGAAACAGAGTTAAGTTGATGAAGGCCAGCATATTCAACAAGAACACTGAATATACTGCATTATTGTAAATGAGCTGACTATTCTGAAGAGTTCTGTAAGGATTTCAGTGATTAAATTATTTAAAAAAAGAACAGATAGGTTGGTTAAGCTGGTAAAATGTAGAAATGTGTCTATTAAATAAACATTTGGCATTAAAAGACAATAATGAGTGTTTTTAATTATAAGCAGAGTACTGAGTTAGCATCGAGTATAATGATGCTACTCATAGTATTGCTATCAAAACCTAAATTCTGGGATAGTTGTCACACTTCCCTATTAATACAGGATCAACCTCAATTTCACACACGACTGTATATTTCTGGTCAAATGTTTACATTTGTTTTTGCCTGGAAATGGAGTAGCTTTTGATAAAAAAGCTATTGATTCTTGCTTTTCAAGTGTGAGAACTTTCTGAAATGAAAGAAGGAAAAATAGGTTGTTTCCAAAGAACAGAGAAACAATACAACAATACTATGAAAGTAGAGCATCACTGCATTCATAACTAGCCTACATTCTTTAATGCTCAAACAGGTAAACTGAACACACTGTGAGCCATTCACTTCTATTTTCAGTTTGAGACCATGATAGTGTGTCAAACCTCAGGGGAGGAAATCAGCCCTCAAAAACCAACCACAGAGTTATTAACAGTTTTATTATTACTGTAAGTATAAGTAATTTGCATTAAAGAATGATCATTTTGCGAATGCAGAGAGCATAGAGACAGGAGCATGTCATAGTTATAGGAATTTATGATTTGCTTCGTGGTTGGCACATTCGCTTCTAAGTGCGGGGGGTCTTGGGTTTGAGTCCCCATCGGGGTGGAGTTTCCCCCCGTGTGTTTGTGTGCTTCTTCCAGAGACTTTGATTTCCACCCACAGCCCAAAAACATGTACAAACCGGATTCCAAAAAAGTTGGGACACTAAACAAATTGTGAATAAAAACTAAATGCAATGATGTGGAGATGGCAAATGTCAATATTT
>BRDA01013682.1:0-26168 GCA_036984385.1 Crenuchus spilurus | reverse complement strand
AATATTAGATGTTGGCACCTCCACATCATTGTGTTCAGTTTTTATTCACAATTTGTTTAGTGTCCCAACTTTTTTGGAATCCGGTTTGTATTTATATGGTTCATTTTGCTAAGCAACACATCTTCAAGAATCAAATGTTGTCTTATCATCTATCTCATACCTTCACATGTGCCACTGTTATGTGATGAGGTGATTTGCTTCGTCTCTGAGTGGTTTTGTATGTGATTAATTTGTTCTTTGTAAAGGGTGAAGGGTGTGTTGACTTATTTTCACTTTAAAATCAGTCAAACATGTCATTTGATCAGGGATTGTGCATTAGACTATATACTTGTTTATATATACTATATGACACTATATGTACTATATACACATCTGAAAGACTGGAGAGTTGAAATACACTTTATTTTTCTTCTTCTCTCTTCAGACAGATGATAAGGGAGTATTTTGCACAGATCTCTCTCAGGAGTACCAGCTGGCTGCTTCTACGTTTGGTCTTGATGAGCAGGCTGTGTGGGCTCTTTCTCAGCAGGCCATCCAGTGCAGCTTCGCTCCTGAGGCTCTAAAGCAGCAGCTGGAGCAGAGGTGGGCTAAGATAAGGCCTCAAGTGTTACAGTGTTGAACTTTCTGCTCAGTTATTATGAAATGACAGTATTTCGGTTTTAGACACGGGAAATGGGCACCTTCTGTTAGAGCTGGGAGATATAGTCATTCATTCATTAATGTTATGGTGATTTCTCTGCTCCAACTCCAATTAAACCTGCTAATTACCTGCTGAGCTGAGTCAAGTGTGTTTGGTCAGGACGATCATCAAACTGCAGGAATCCGGCCCTCCAGGACTGGAGTTTGACACCCCTGTGTTAGCATGTTACAGACATAAGTGTATCTAAAAGTAATCATTTGCAATAAACTTGACACTGTCTTGGTCCCTAATTAAATATTATACGATTGTGTCTTCTTTTGATTAAATACTAACAGTCTCTCTAATTCAATTAAATCCATTTAAAGTAGAATATAAATGAAAGTTTTTGTGTTTCAGCCATCAGTACAATTTAGTGGTGTCAGCTAGTGTTACAGAATAATCTAAATCTAAATCTGTAGTAGTTAGCAATGAGGTGAAGCACAAAGCAAGAGAGTGTAATAAAATGAGATTTTATGAATTTATGTATTTATGTAATAATATATTTCTCTCTGTGGCTCAGCAGGCTAAGACGCTGACACTATGACCAGAGGATCGTGAGTTTGAATCCCAGTCATGCTGTTTGCCATCAACAGTCGGGGCCCAAGAGAGCAAAATTGGCAGTGCTCTCTCTGGGTGGGTAGATGGCGCTCTCTCTCTCTCTCTCCATCACTCTCACATTGCAATGTCCGCTGGCTCAGGCGTCTACTGATTGGTCCAATCAGAGCTGGGAATCCTGCGCTTTCCTCCGAGCGCGTTGGCTCCCCAGTGATGGTGTATCAGCGGCAATCTGGAAAGAGGTGGTGGCTGCATCACACGCAGCGGAGGAGACTTGTGCTTGTCTTCACCCTCCTAGAGTCAGAGACAGTACAAAGTGATGGGGAGAGGCCTAACAGAGGGGATGGGCTAATTGGCTACCACTACATTGGGAAGAGGATAAAAATGGGCAAAAACTTTCAAATTCTAAGAGATATTTGTGTCACAGAGTCTTTCTCTGCATGAATGACAGGGTTTAGGGATTCTGTGTGTCAGCCTGTGTCAATGTACAAAAAGATGATCCAGAAGTGAAAGTAGTGATTGAACATATTTGCCTGCTTTTCTACTTGTTCCGTGTTCCTTCTTCAAGGTCATGCAAATGAAGTCAAACGATTACGAGTTCCTGGAGTATTTTTTCCAGCACTGTAACAGGATATACAGCAGGTTTTATTTATGTACTGTATCTACACAGTGCTGCTTGGAAGTTTGTGAGCTCTAGACTTTTCTATGTATCTGCATGAATTTGGCTTAAAACATCATCAGACTGTCACTCGAGTCCTAAAAGTATATAAAGAGAATCTAACAGACAAAATATTAGACTTCCTCATTTATATATTGAGGAATATGATGTAGTGTGTGTGTGTGTGTGTGTGTGTGTGTGTGTGTGTGTGTGTGTGAGTAAATACATTCTACACTTGTCTTTTTTATTTATTTTGAGGTGTAAAACTTTTAAACAGTATTTTATTTTTAAGCATTAATTTTAAGGCTAATTCTTGATGTGGTAAGCACCACAGAGTCTGACCTCTAAACAATAAACAAATCACCACTAAATGATTGTCTGTGTCCGTATCCGTGGATGTGATGGGTGGTTTATGAGCATGGTTGGGAGCACACATGGGGTTTGGTGCTAAAATCTAGCATTTCATTATTAATCATTTAATGCACTGATGTGAAGCTATCCAACATTCAAAACAACAGTCTTAATGCCTCTATGTATATTGTGATGCATGAAAAACATCAGTAGCTCTGCTGTGCCTGGTTCACTTGTACCAGCACAACACACACTAAGACGCCACCATCACGTCAGTGTCACTGCAGTGCTGAGTAATACCTGCTTTGTGGTGGATTGTGGGGGTACAGAAGGACCACAGCCTGTAATTGTGACTATAAAGTGCACTTATGTGGTCAGTGGTGCTGATTCTGGTCTTGCTTGTCAAGTGTCAAAGACCATTCTTTCCAGCAGGGGGCAGTAGTACAGTAAAGATTTCTTCACATTTCAAACCAGTGCTGCTGACATTAGCCCTGCAGATCATGCTCAGTAAAGTTGCAGTAGCATGAGACAGAGACACAGTTTGCGTTGTTCATTGAACTCTTGTTTGTGAAGCGCTGTTTGAGTCCGATATCTCCTATATCACCGCAGACTGTCTGGAAGTATATGTGGAGGTGCTCTGCAGAGCAAAGGCTTAGCAGTTATTGGAGCTGCTGCTTCAATATCCAAATATTAGCCCGAGGCCTGCAAATGTGAATATGCTTAGAATGGACAAGAGATTTTGTCTCACAGGAGCACAATATGACATACGCCAGTTCTCCGGCACTGAGAACAAGGCCTGCTGCTTAAAGAGCGTGGGTGTATCTCAGGGCACTGCAAACCTTCACGGACTTGATTCACTAATAGACTTTAAGCTGAGGAGTCTGTATTAATACAGTAACTGTACTATTCTCTAGAGCTGGGAAGAGCTGGTGTTGGCATGTGCTTTTATGATTCAGTTGTCTCTGTTTGGCATCTAAACATCTATTGATTTTTTCCCCCATGCTGTTTTTTTTTCTAGCTGGAGGCAGAATAGTTCCCAATGCACAGCTCTTTCTAGTCACTCTCGCTCTGTGTGGTTGTTTAGAGACTCTGTGGACCACCCATTGTATGCTCGTCTGCCATTCTCTTTTATCACCACAGTCTGTCCAGGGCTTGAAAGGGGTAGCTCTGGGGTCGGGCTGTTAAAGTGGAAGTCCCACAATCCCATAAATGATTAAACGTGGCATGATTATGATTTATACTGAAGTGTAGCACTCTCAGGATGGTTATCATATGGTTTGGTGGTCATTTTTATCATCTTGATTACTGAACGGTGCTTTTTGTTTATGATCTGAGGACCTGGTGGTTTGTGACAGCACAACTGACATAACCTAGTAATTACGTGCTGATATGAGGGGTTTTTGAGCAGGACAGTCTAGAAAAAGTGAGGTAATGCCCTTCAAGGCTGCTGCTCTAAACCGATGGTCTCTGAGGGTCTTCGGATGTTTGTGATTCCACACCGCCTTCTCACAGTGAATTCATCACTCCATCAATATCACCACCACTGTCCGTGGGGATGGAACTTTGGCACAGTAGACTTTGAGTATTGTGAGAACCAGGTACTGTAGTGGAAACTTGACTGAGTAGTAACATGTATGAGTGTAAATAATTAAAGCAGAGTTGTCATGTTTGTTCTATGTCAAGTACTTTGGTTTTGTGCAGGAGCTGCAGACATTCATGATTGTTCAAGTGTTAAGTTTCATGCACATGGCTTGTACAGTCTCCACAGAAGAGCATTGACAATACAACGGGATGCTCTGGAGCATCTGCACATAAACCCAACGATCAGTGTCCACTAGAGGAGTACAGAGTGTCCCATTCACTTCTCTACCCAAAAGAGTTTGAATATCTTTAATACTAATGAAGATACAGTGGTATGAAAAAGTTTGGGCACCCCTGATCATTTTCATGATTTTCCTTATAAATCATTGGGTGTTTGAATCAGCAATTTCACTTAAATATATCATATAGCCAGTGGTAGACAGTAACAGAGTACATTTACGTTTTTTGAGTATTTTTACTTTACTTGAGTATTTATTTTTTGGTGAACTTATGACTTTCACTCCACCACATTTCAAAGACATATACAGTGGTAACCCTACTTACGAGCATCCCTACTAACGAGTATTCCAGGTAACGAGTCGAGATCTCTGAATATTTTTGTTCCAGGTAACGAGTAAAATTCCAAGTAACGAGTAGCCTAAATCAGTTCAAGTATGCCAACCGCTAGGGGCGCTGCGGTCATAGCATCCTCTAGATGCTAGCGTAGAAGAAGAGGTCAGTCATTACCTTTGACCGCTGTCCAGTGAAAGTGAAAGTGCTAGTGAAAGTGACACAAAGACAGCAAAAGGTAGTGAAGAAGAAAGTTAGATACATTTTACTTTTACTTTTCATATGATAAGTGTAACCATGCCATACACGTACGCCCGTCCTCCTGTCCTCCTTAGCCGCCAGCCTACACGAGCGCCGTCGTCGTCTCGTTTATGTTTTAAAAACCCATATAAACACATTATTTACATATTAAAGTATACTGTATATTGGCCGGCTGACACGGATTAATCAGTTTTACATGTATTCTTATGGGGAAAATGCATCCAGCTAACGAGCAAACCAGCTAACGAGCTAACCAGCTAACGAGCTCGGCTCCTGCACGGATTAAACTCATAAGTAGGGTTACCACTCTATTGCACTTTTGACTCCACTACATTTCTAGGAAGTTTGCCGTTACTCGTTCCTTTTGGCTCAGCATAGCCTTGTAGTCCACTGTTGCAGTTTTTTTTTTTACTGAAATGCGATTGGCCACACGCTGTGCTCCTCACAAAAAGGGGAACCAATCACGGTCTCCGCTCACACCTGGGATTTGAAATTACACCATCTCAGCTCCATGTTTGATTTTCAGGACTAAAAATTGTTTGTATCAGTTTAAATGTCTTCTGTGTTTACTGCAAACGGCTTTTCCGTGTAGCTGGATTGATCTTCAGCCCAAGAAGGGGAAGAAAAGACTCGCACAACTTTGAAAACCAGTTTCTACTGAAGTTGAATAAGGACTTCTTCAAATTTGAATAGTTTGACCAGGCTGATATGTGTAGACATGAACTACATTCATCTCCTAAAAACTGAGTGGATGTTGTTTTAGTGATTGAGTTTATCTTGCTGAAAAAGTTGTTGATTCAGGTAATAATCTAGATTAATCTGTGCAGAGCTTTCACTGTTTTGTAAGCTTCTATGTTAAGTATGGTAGTTCTTAGTTACCAGTGAGGAGAAAAGTAAATATAAAATAATGACAAAAATAGCTGTCCAATTTTTTTTTATTGCATTTTTTATGCTGAAGTTTACAGGTGGTGTAGACTTTTTGTTGCAGAGTGGTTCTACATGTCAATACATCATCATTAGCGCTTTTCCACCAACACGGAACCGGCACCGTTCTGGTTCACGAACCTAATTTTGAACCATTCGGTGCATTTCCACCAACAAAAATAGCGCCCTGTACCAGGAACGTTCGTTTGCAGCGGGAACCAAAAAATACTTGGTTTTTCAGTGCGAATCAAACGCGCCTGCGCACTGAGGCGACTCGTAGTGTACAGTGGTCCACTGAAGAAGCTCAGTTTGTGTTATTTGGTGTTCTCCGGAGTTTCAGGAGAAACTTGAGGGGAGTATTAGAAAGGAGAAACTCTACAGCGAGCTGGTGAAGGATTTAGCTCGGGCAGGTTTTGTTCGTTCAAGAGAGCGAGTGATAAATTAGCTAAATAAGCTAAAAAAGGACTACAGACATTCTAAAAAGGAGCTATCGCACAGTGGAGCTGGACGAGGGAATGTACCGGCTCTAGATTTGACTTGTGAAGTGAAACAAACATTTGTACCAAGAGCACAAATGCTCGCAAGTAGTCGATGCGCTCCGCCATCTTTGTTTATAATTCCGCTTTGTTGATGACGTACACCGTGACGTATCCTCGGTTCAACTAGTGGAAACGCGGGCTGGTTCACTAAAAAGTACCGAGGTTCTCATAAGCCCGAACGGCACCAGTTCAAGAACCAGAGTTATTTGGGTGGAAAAGTGCTACATGGGGTTTCAGCAAGTTACAAGGTTCTGTAAAACACTCAAAACAATACAGCAACGTACTGATATTAGAAAATATCATTTGTACTTTTGAATACTTAAGTATTTTCCAAAAGTAAGTACTTCAGTACTTTAACTTAAGTAAACTTTTGACTGAGCAACTTTTACTTGTAGTTGAGTAAGATTTGACAGAGTATCAATACTTTTACTTCAGTACTAGAGTTGAGTACTTTGTCCATCACTGCATACAGCAGATGAACACAGTGATATTTCAGAAGTGAAATGAAGTTTATAGAAAGTGTGCAGTAATTATTTAAACAAATTTATGCTAATATGTCATCCATTACGTATATTAGCCTAGTAGTACATGCAACTAAAGAAGCAAACTTCAGGCACATGCTGTGAAGAGTCATTTGGGGGTAAGAAGAAATTTCATAATTTAGCATTTTTTACTTTTTTTGCAGATCAAGAACAGCTTAGCATGTATGAGCATTGTCAGTCTTCTGGTGTTTCCACAGTGCCTTCCTACCAATCACCTGAGTGACAACAGGAAAGAAATCCAAAGTCAGAGGAGACCTACCATTATGCCACCAGTTTTGCTGATGGTCTCGCAGTGTACCATGCCCACAGGTGACCGAAACTAGTCCTGTAAGCCTAGTCAATTACAATAGCAGCGGTATGATGATGAGCAAAGAGCCCATTATTGTCCATGCTTGCAAAGTGGAAAATATCTGACAGGCTCTTAATTAAACAAGACAAAACTTAAAAAAACCTCACATAGCAAAGGTCAAGCTCAACAACACCCAACAGCATTCAGAGCACTAATCACTGCTTCGCCTGGCTCTTCTGAAAGAATACAGTCAATTGAGGTTTAGAGAAAGCACACTGGGCATATATGGGCCAAATCAAAAAAGCACTTAGTGGTGATTAGCACGGTGCTGGAAATATAGTGGCTACCACGGACTAACCTTCCTGTTTGGTTTGAAGTCATTCACACGGCTTGAATGGGCTCTGAAAATGCTGGAAGGTTCACCTGCTGACATTTCTGAAACACAATCAAAATGAATTGTTATGGAGTTAGCATTTGTAAATTGTTCCTCTTTATTGAAAACTGAGTGAAGATCCAAATCTTTAATCACCAATTGTATTGAGCTGAGTAGCTTATACTGACCCTATATTGCAGGGTAGACACACAGGGTCCCCAATCAGTAGACACCTGAGCCAGCGGACACTGCAATGTGAGAGTGATGGGGAGAGTGAGAGCGCCATCTACCCGCCCAGAGAAAGCACTGCCAATTTTTGCTCTCTTGGGCCCCGACTGTTGATGGCAAACAGCATGACCGAGATTCTAACTCGCGATCCTCTGATCATAGTGTCAGCGTCTTTGCCCGCTGAGCCACTCTGGGCCCATGAGTGTGTACATTTTAAAGCATCTTTGGGTGTGAGAAGGGCGCTACATATGTATAACATTCATTATATACAGGAGTTAGACAATGAAAGTGAAACAGCTGGTTTTAGACCACAATAATTGATTAGTAGGTGTTGGGCCTCCTTTTACAGCCAATACAGGGTCAATTTGTCTTGGGAATGACATATACAAGTCCTGCACAGTGGTCAGAGGGATTTTAAGCCATTCTTCTTGCAGGATAGTGGTCAGGTCACTACGTGATGCTGGTGAAACCTTCACACTCTGCTCTTACTGGTGCAATGTGACATTAATGAAGATTGGCCACCAGACTGGTCCAGTTTAGCCATGAAACCTCCCTCACTAACATGACAGCTGTTTCACTTTCATTGTCTAACCCCGGTAGATTATATATATATATATATAATATATAATATAATATATTTGTCAATCAAATATGTTTAAAAATATAAGGTAAGTGAAGAAAGGTCCATTTAAATATTTCAAGGCTGAAATTCTCTGAGATTATAAACTACAGTATGCTGTTTTACTGACTCCAGACTTTATCTTATTACTGGTTTTCAGACCTGCTTTGATCTTTAAAGAAACACAGCAGACCTTGCTGTACGGTTGGTTATCTTCTCCATGTCTGAATATGAACTGTGGTCGCTCCATGTGCTGAACCAAATTCTCCACTGAGGAGGAACCTGCTCCGCCCAGACTGTTTACATTCAGAAACAGAGCTAAATGGTTTGCCTTGATCGTGATTTGTAAATAAAATTAAAATAGGGATTATAAATATCTTACACAACACAACAATGATCCAAAGGGGATGTAAAGGGGGAGCGTGGCAGTTTTACAAGGGGTACTCTTTTTGTATTTTTTTAATGGGGGGTGGTGAGGACATCCACTGGGAAGATTAAGGCAGCTGAAGTGTGTGAGGGTGTGTGATGTGTCCTGTTTGCTAAGCTGGAGCTGATGATGGCATCTGCATGGGGTCTTCAGCTTTGGGGCTGAGCATGCTGGGGGATGCAGGTAAGCAGCAGCTAGTCCCGCTGTTTAAATTGGGGGGAATGCTTGAGGAACTGATGGAAATGGAGTTTGTGGGGCATGTGGTCTGTTAAGCGCATGCTGAGATGCTGTTTTGTTCTTGTTGGGAAACAGATTTTATTGACACAGTGTGTAGATGTCTGATTCCGTTTTTAAGGCTGTGTGAATGCAGAAGAGGTTGTGATGCATATTATGTGCTTCATAGTATTAAAATATAAAGAAGTGGTTCACTCAAAATCCATATTTACACATTTTCAACCAGCCACGGTATGGCTTGTTCAAACGTCTTTAGTTTAGTACTAGAGCTGTGAGGCTAACTTTACACTGGAGAACTCGATGCTCACCTAAATATCCCATTTATTTTAGCCATCACCAAAACTTAAAATGAACAAAAATGATAGAGGCAAAGAAATGAACAATTTTGACCGAAACAAAATTTAGTTTCATGTTTTTAATGACAAAGTGTTCTAATATTTTATCTGGAGTTTGAGTCAATTATTATTCAGACAGGATCAACATTAAAACAAACAAAAAAAAAAAGAAATGTATACTTTATGTGTAAAAAATATAAAATTAACTAATTTATTATTAACTAAAAGTAACCAATTTATTAACTAAATTAAAACTAACTTTTAATTAAATTATTAACAAAAATGAACTTTTTCACACTTCTAATTTTTTGAGACTTTAAATGAACAAAATGTGTAATTTAACAAATTTTTACATGAGACTGTTGTTGTTGTTCTGTTGTTGAACAGTGAAACAACAGAAAATGCACTAATCCAGTGGTTATTCCTTTTATATATAGAAGTGCAGCTCAACTAGAACAAAGTAGATGAATAATTTTGTGTTTTGAGCCATTTTCATGGTCTGAGAGATTTTTGACCATTAAAAAACAGACATGACATGCATTCATTAATGTCCTCGTCTTTTGTCTCTGCTCGTAGTTCAGGGACTGTCACCGTGGCTTAGGTGAGATGTGGGGCAGGTGTGGTGCCTGGGGAGAAGATGGCAGGTCCTGCAGGATGACCTCAGGTGTGTCCATGTCCTCTGCTCTCGTGTGCTGTGGACAGGCTGCCTGGTGGCTGTGTGTGTGTGTGTGTGTGTGTGTGTGTGTGGTGCCTGTCACTGTCATTCCTCTTAGCACCCGTTAATCTAGTTAATAATTTGCTGTCATCCTGACTCTGTGTGGGAGCTGATGATAGGACACAGGAGAGAGAGCAGGTTCTCCTCTTCAAACTGACCACATAACCTTTTTAGAAATGACTCTGTTTATATATAGATGCATTATATGCCCAAATATTTGTGGAC
This sequence comes from Crenuchus spilurus, assembly GCA_036984385.1. Classification (NCBI taxonomy): domain Eukaryota; kingdom Metazoa; phylum Chordata; class Actinopteri; order Characiformes; family Crenuchidae; genus Crenuchus; species Crenuchus spilurus. The sequence continues at coordinate 16,063 of BRDA01013682.1, read as the reverse complement.
ACCCCTTCTAATGAGTGAATTCAGCTACACCCATTACTAGGGTGACCAGATTCCAATTCACCGGATGTGGGACAAAGACTATGTTTGTGTGGGACAATGTGAGACACCAGTGCATCGAGGTAGTCTAAAATAACTTGGCACATAACAGACTGCAAATAAAAACGTGTGAGCGCGTGTATACACAGTCATGTTCAAACGTTTACACACCCCTTGAACTTTTTCACATTTTGTCACCTTACAACTACAAACTTAAATGTATTTCATTGATATTTTAAGTGAAAAACCAACACAAAATACCACATAATTGTGAAGTGGAATGAAAATGATACACGGTTTTCAAAATTGTAATGAAATAAAAATCTTAAGTGTGTAGTATTCAGAAGTATTTAAAAGTATTCAGCCCCTGTACTCTGATACCTCTAAACAAAATCCAGTGCAATCAACTGTCTTCAGAAGTCACTTAATGAGTTAATAGAGTCCAGCTGTGTGTAGTTTAGTCTCAGTATAAATACACATGTTCTGTGAAGGCCTCAGTGGTTTGTTAGAGAACACTAGTGAATTAAACTGCAAACCTACCAAGACATGGCCGTCCACCTAAACTGACAGATCGAGCAAGGAGAGCAAGATAAGAGGGGAGTGAAATTTCGGCAAGTGTAATAGCATTGCCAAAATCATATTCCCCCCACAAAATCCCCTGTGAAGGAGCTACATTAAAATGCTTTTGAGGGTAACATCTACACACCTAGACATTTGTCATATTTGGGGTTTTACACCCCATTTACACATAATCCTGTGTGTAGCCTGTTAGAACAGCACAGAACAACAGGACACTTAAACAAGCAAAAATGTTGCTTTGAACATGTTGCCAGCACCACGTCAAAAACCTGCAAGAAACAACTTATTTTTCATTTAATTACACAAAAATATGCACCTTTATCTCTGCTGATTTTATAAAAGTAGGGATTTGAGCATTTAATAGACTAAGACATCTGACCAGTCAAAGCTTAAACATTGTGTGTAAATATGAGCTGTGATTATTTAAATATTTAAATGAGTAAATATGAGCTGTGATTATTTAAATATTTAAATTAGTAAATATGAGCTGTGATTATTTAGCTTGTTTTTGCAGTGCAGGTGTCTCTGCTCAGGTTGTTATAATATAATGTGTGTATCACAGCTCTGTAAACACACCTGATGTGTTTATAACTCAGCTCTGGGTCAGAGAACATTAAGATGTACAGTGTATTAAGTGTACAGTGTCATTACTTCTTCTGAAAAGATGTGAATCACTGAATTTAGACCAATAACAGGAGATGATGTTAGGAGCTGCAGCAGAATCTCGGTTGTGTCTTTTGTTTTAACATCGTTCTAATAATATGGATTTATTAGGACTTCCGTTTGTTAACTATAACACAGCTAGTGCTTTATGAGATGTTCTGTTGTTTTCTGTGAAAGAAATTATAACAATATTAGTCATTTAAATACAGAAACAACAGAAACACAGAGTGTGATTCGTTCGTACCGCTGTGTGATGCGCGTGCACGCGATGGGGAGTCGGATTCGGTACAACACCGGCGCTGTTCTGACCTGATTGGTTTGTGTTGGTGGGCGCCCAAACCAGCGTCAGCGGTTAAAATAATCAAACAGCCCGCCCCGTCTCCTGATGACAGCCCTCACTGCTTTCGCCACACAGCCGTCTGAGAAATGCCAGATTATAAAACATATTTTGAAAACGAGTCTGACTATCAGTAACAATGCGGGACAACGTCTCAATTTGCGGGACGGGTGAAAAGTATTGAAAATGCGTGACTGTCCCGCGCAAAGCGGGACATCTGGTCACCCTAGCCATTACTGACACAGATGTACAAATACACACACACACAGCTTGTCTAGTCCCTGTAGTGAAGTACTATCAATAGAATAACTATAACTATTGAACCTAATGGCATCATGTCTACTCCCAAGTGTGGGCTAGAGGGGTATAAAGCCCACCAGCAGTGGTGCTCCATTCAGCACTTTTTTAAATTATAATATTTACCCAAATTTCTCCCTTTCCCAATGTAGTAATCGCCAATGAACCCAACCCGTTAGTGGCTCTCACCATCACTTTGCACTGTTCCTGACTCTATTAGCGTGAAGACATGCACAAGCCTCCTCCACTGTGTGTGATGCAGCCACCGCCTCTTTTTGAACTACTGCTGATACCAGACCCGGTGGCATGGGCGGGCATTGGGGGACAGTGCCCCCCCCCACACACACAGAGTCAGCCGTGCCCCCCCTGACTGGACTGGAAGCTGTTTATATGTTTTGTTTTTACCTCGAAGTGCCCATCTTTCTATTTTTTCTATCTCGGTTTGTCAGTCATACAATTCAACCAATCAGTGAAGGCAGGGCAACATTCTAGCCAATTCCACTTGGAGGAGGGCGGGTCACTGACTTTAATGTTCATATCAGAGCAGTGATCCTCACTATTTTTTTCAAGAGAGCCATATTGACAGATCAAAGTCAAGGAGAGAGCCACAATATCACCCCAAGTCACTCAAATAATGTAAAAAAAAAAATAAACAACCCACCTATGGACTAAACCTTTGCTCACTGAATATATTGCTCTGGCTAGAATCGCTGCTGCCATGTAGCCACCCTGCTGCAGGGTTGCCAGGTCCAACAAAAATATCCAGCCTAAAGTCAGTCTAAAACCCGCCCTTTAGAAGCTTAAACTAGCCCAGAATATGTCTGTCACACGTTTGAAGCGAATGACAAAACAACTGTGTACGAGTGTACAACTTAGTATTTTGTTTATAAGGGATTTATTATGATTATTGCTGTTTATCTTAAAGTCATTAATAATATGGTAACATGAGTGTTTTATTAGTTCTTTTATAAGTGTTAAACCGTGAACCTGGCAACAGCAGAGTCTCGTGCAGCCTGCTGTTGGAAACAGTGCCTGTGTTGCCAGGTTCCACAGTATCCCCGATTTGGAACCAACTTTAATTGAGGCAAAATGAGAGGCCAAGTGCTTGGAATGTAAAGCTCATTACAGTATATGTCTCTGTAGCATGCTTTTAAAATACTTTGGCTGTGCTGCCGTACTTTCGTAACCGGTCACAAGCGCCACCAATAAAGCACGGCGAGCCGCATGTGGCTCGGGAGCCGCGCAATGAGTATCCCTGTATTAGAGAAACAACTACGCTCAACGTTGTTCGTGTGGCATGGATATTTGAACTTATTTCCAAACAAATAAGAGGACCAGCAGCACCATGCATTTCAGTTGGAAACGTAAGCACTGAAGTTAACACTGGAGTAAACATTCATGCTAGGAGGGATAGCTACAGCAGCTAGGGAGCACAAGGAGCAGAACCGAGCAGTGCGAGTGACGACGTCAACAATAACACTGAAGTCACACATTACACAAACGCCGCCTGCCACTCTACTAAAAGTGGGGTAAACTCCGATCTGCCCCCACCCCTCCTCCATCCCACACACACACTTGGGTTTCTTGCAGGCAGAAGTGTAAGACTTCTTTGTTCTGCTCCTTGTGCTCCCTAGCTGTTGTAGTTAACCCTCCTAGTATGAATGTTTACTTCAGTCAGTGTTCAGCCTGACATCAGTGCTTATGTTTATCACTGCATGTGTTCATGCTTTTAATTTAATTGAATGAACACAGTACTGCACTATTGTTTTTTGTTGTTAGATTTTGGGATTTTATTGAACGTTTCTCAGCACTGTAGTAGGAGTGGTCACAGAGCCGCTGTTCAACCTGAAGCAAATAAAATGTTTGTTCAAAAAATGTGCCCCCCTGAAAAAATACAATGCCCCCCCTTTAAATTGTTTCTGCAGCCGGGTCTGGCTGATACACCGTCACTGGGGAACCAGTGTGCTCAGAGGAAAGCGCAGGATTCCCAGCTCTGAATGGACCAATCAGTAGACGCCTGAGCCAGCGGACATTGCAGTGTGAGAGTGATGGAGAGAGTGAGAGCGCCATCTACCCACCCAGAGAGAGCACTGCCAATTTTGCTCTCTTGGGCCCCGGCTGTTGATGGCAAACAGCATGACTGGGATTTGAACTTGCGATGCTCTGGTCATAGTGTCAGCGTCTTAGCCTGCTGAGCCACCTAGACTATATGTTCCTTCTGAAATCGTGTGTATAAATAAGTTTTCTTGTAGTATTCTCTAAGACCTTACACTAGATGTTGGAACATTGCTGTCATGATTTGATTGTATTCAGCCATGAGAGCATTAGTGATGTCCTGTGCTGATGGTGGTTGATTAGTTCTGAGTCACAAACTCCACATTCATTCCAGAGGTTCTTGGAGCTCCATCACTCTATTGAGTTTACTGCTCCACAGTCCAGTGCTGGGGGCTTTAAAGTGAAGTGAAAGTGACACAGTGTCCAATGTTCTTGCACATTGAGGAATTCTCCCTTTTCATTTAACACATTCTTGAAGTGAAACACACACACACACACACACACGCATTTGCAGTGCTTAAGTTGAATGCGCTTAATTGAAGGTATAGCAGATTTTTTAAATTGGTACAAATGAGAAGGGCTGTCTGGACATGTGGATATCTTCACCTACTGTTCATTCACATGTCCTGTGGGCTTTGTATCTGTGTAGGAGCTAAAAATGCAATTTTCCCGTCTCCGGTAGAGAATCCACTGCAACCTCATTATGATGGACCTGGAGGTAAGCCCCTAAACCAGAACCACTTTACACTGATGGAGAAACTGACACACATTGTCAAGAGGATTAACTGTTGGCCTTCTCTAACACATGGTTGGACCTGGAGATCATGGCATACAGTGCTCATCGCTGCATATTTTATTTATGCTTAAAATACAAATAAAACTATTTGGCTGTTTAATTCTTATTTAAAGGAACACCAGAAAAAGTCTTAATAAAAATAGAAATGCTTAAAAAAATGCCAAAAGCAGCATCAGCAGAGCCAGTTTAGGGGTGTCACCTCTTCTTATTTATACCACACATTGATTACCCAATGCTGGAGGGTGGCCATCACAAATGAAGTTTGTCACTGGTGCTAATCAGCTAAAATGTTGATTACAAATTTCACACAGATGTTCTGAGGTGCAGCCTACAGAATGACACATAAAGACTAAATATTGCAGATTCTGATGTTTTCAGAGACTCAACTGATGTTTTCTTTCCCTCCTTCTGACTCTCGGGTATCCAGCCTCATCAGATCTGAACTGATCCTGGTTATCGTTTTCTCCTTACATTGTAAACTTCATTCAGTCGCGCAGGTTCCTCCTCTTCAACATTTGATGGATTCAGATGCTCATCCAGTCTCTCATCATCTCAAGACTTGACTACTGCAACTATGAGACTATTTGACTATGAGAGCCATCAGGCGTCTGCAGCTGATCTAGAATGCAGCTAAATCAGCCCTAGTTCTCCATTGTCTCTCCACTGCTGTGTTCACTTCACTGGTTTCCAGTAGCTGCTCGCATCAGATTCAAAACCCTGATGCATGCCTACAAAGTCCCTCCCTACCTAATATATTGTCAAGTCTCAAGCAACATCTCGAGCCATTCAAGCTTCTAGTACGACTCAACTTGACCTGCCATCCTTCAAGACACGTGGGAGACTAGCATCAAGACTCTTCTCTGTCCTGGCACCCAGGTGGTGCATGAACTCCCACTGGTTGTTCTAACAGCAGAGTCCTCACAGTCTTCACACACAGACTGAAGAGCATCTCTGTGTGCAGCACTTAAGCAGCACTAGTTTAAACTCTTATTGTAAAGCTGTAAAGCTCTTATATTGTGTATAATTGTGTCTCTTTACTTCTTTCTAGGTATTAGTGATGGTTTAGGTCTAACAGTGTCTGAACTGAAGACTAGTCTGGACTCTAATCTGTCTGTACTAGCTGAGATCATTCTCTGAATGTAAACACAACACTGCTGTACATCACTCTGGATAAGAACGTCTGCTAAATGCCGTAAAAGTAAATGACTCACAAGAAACAATGAATCTAGACATTAAAAGTTTGGATTAAAAACAACCCAGGTCAGGTCATCTTCACCATATAACATAACAGAACACATGCTGGCCCATTGACTGGGTTGTTTTTAAGTCTTTTCTTTGGTGACAGAGAGGTGTTTTATTTGTCTTTTTTAAAGACTTTTTTTAAGACTTTTAAATCCGGTCCAACAAGTTAGATCATATGCAGATCATGTGAACTCCACTGCTCTGTCATTCAGGTCTGAGCTGAGACAAAGAGGTCATTCCACTCTAACTGGTAGCAATATTAACTTCAAAACTGGTTTGGAAACTCTGTATTGGGAACAGGTTTAATTTCTAGGAAGTGCATTGTCTCAACACAAAGTGAAACAAGCCATGTGACTTTCCTGAACATGGTTTCGTCACACCATTTAGGAATGCTCTGAATATTTTCTCATGTTTTGTGATGCACTAAGTGTAAGCTGCTGGTCTGAGATTTAGAGTTTTGACTCCAAATGTTTCTAAATGAGCCAGAAAGCCTTATCTCTGTCTGACCTCTGACCTTGTCTCTGTCTGACCTCTGACCTTGTCTCTGTCTGACCTCTGACCTTGTCTCTGTCTGACCTCTGACCTTATCTCTGTCTGACCTCTGACCTTGTCTGTGTTTGACCTCTGACCTTGTCTCTGTTTGACCTCTGACCTTATCTGTGTCTGACCTCTGACCTTGTCTCTGTTTGACCTCTGACCTTATCTGTGTCTGACCTCTGACCTTGTCTCTGTCTGACCTCTGACCTTATCTGTGTCTGACCTCTGACCTTGTCTCTGTCTGACCTCTGACCTTGTCTCTGTCTGATCTCATGACACCATTTGATTTGCTACCCTCTCGTGGTGCCAAGCCGTGTTACTACTTTCTATGGACAATGCAGAACAATCATGAACAAAGAACCCGATTAGACTGATGCCTAAAAGGACATGATAATAGGGTAGCGGGTGAAGGGTCAGCGTTAACTTTAGAGATGTTCTAACCCTACCTCAGATTCTTTGTTCTTCCTCTATAACAGTGGTTTATTTCCCATCATTTCCTCTCTCTTCACATGTGTATTTGGGAGGATTACCCCCTCTCTCCTCCTCCTAGGCTGAAACTCCAGTCCACACACAAATGCCTGAGCTCTTCCCGCAGGGACGATGACGGATAAGTGAGTTTCTTCTTATCTTTCCCTTTGATGTGCATGAGTCCCTCATTAGAGGTGCAGGGGCAGTCTTGATCAGGGGCACCTTACCTGTCTAGAGGTGACAGAAAGTCAAAAGGCTGTAGGTGTCCGAAGCTTTATTTGAGTTATTTTCAACAGATGCCATCTTTCCAGAGAATCTCTACTGAGAACTAACACTTGAGAATGTCTTCTGGGTTTGTCGAGCACTAGAGGGAGCTTCTGATTGAGTCCATGAATGGGAGCTTTACTGCATAATTGTCATCTTTAAATTGTTAATCTTCTTAATATTCACAAAACATCAAAAAATGTGGTGCTGCTGTGATATGTGTGCATGTCTGTAAACACTAGTTTTAGGACTTTAAAACCAATGAATCAATCAGCTCTCATTAGTCGAAATGCTAGCGTCTCAATTGCCTAAAACCTGTTAAAATTGGAGAAATTGTTTTGAATATTTAAGATTATTAATGCTTTTTAGTTAAATTCTTCATTCTACTTTACAGAATTAAAGGGAGATTTTGGACATCTGGTTAGAAACTGTTTTAATTTAGGGTTTTTTTGCTATTTAGTTCCATTCACCCACAGCCTAGCCGTTAGCAATCACTACTTGATATAATGGGCTGAATAGGGAGTAGACAGACACTTAAAGCAGGTGCTGTGCCGAAGTCTGTCTCCCCACCAGAATCCGACTCCCCTTCATGTGCACATGCATCACACAGCAGTATTTAGACTTTTTAGTCATATTCACGGTTTCTGTAGTTTCTGTAATCTATTCATATTATTTTTAACAGAAAACAGCAGAATATCATCAACCGGAAGTCTTAAATAAATCCGTATTATTAAAGCGCTGTTAAAACAAAGTACACAACAGTTTCTGGCACAACTATAAGAGCATCTCGTGTTATTGTTTGATATACACACATTTCACTTTGGTAACCTGACCACCAGAAAAGAACTGCACTGCAAAAACAAAGCAAAGGACAAAAAGGAAAGTTCATGTGTTAGAGACAATGTTTAAGCTTTCAGAGGTCAAATGTCTTACAAACTGAACACCATGCTTTAAAAAATCAGCGCAGATCAGCAAACATTTTACATAAATTAAGTTTAAGCATTGACTTTGACGGGTAATATCCTAAACTTTCTGTTACTGTGTTGGAATTTGGCACGACACCCTGCTCTGATCTCTCAGTCACATATTTTGCAGTAAAAAACAATCCATTCACTAGGAGTCTCCCCATCACCTGTAAAGTTCCTGACTCTGAGAGGGTGAAGACTAACACCTCTGACGCATGTGAAGTCAGCCGGCCCTGATCAAACACATTCTTTTTTATGGCGGTACAGGCTTAAACATAAATTAAATTATTATTATTGATTATTAAATATTAGATAGATTAGATAAATATTAATTATTATAAATAAATTTTAAACATTACTTAAACATTATTATTCATAATATTTTATTAGGATTTACTAGTTAATAATATACTAATAATAACTATAATCATTATTATTATTATTATTATTATTATTATTATTAATGCAATAAAATTATATTAATCATTAATTAAATATTAATGATTAAATATTAATAAATTGTTAAAATCATATAATATAAAATTATCACCCAATTCTGTGTTACACCTTGATAATCAACTTCATTCCATTAGCACCAATTTTACACTTATGTTTGGACTTCATTTACGTTATGATAGACCTCATTTATGGACTACAGTCCAAATCAAAACCGTGACCCTGATGAGGATTAAACAGGTGTGATAATGGATGGATGGATGGTTTGAAAGTCCTGACGCTGACGGAGTGACCGCTGGGACGGCCAATCACACGTTAGCAAGAACAGAGCCGATGAGCTTGTGAGTGCCCTAAAGAGAAACAGGCTTCCGACTGAGTGGCTGTTTCTGCTGGGTCCTAGTGCTCGACCCGTCTCTTTTTAATATAGCGTAACACTGTTTTTGAACGGAAAAATCAGCAGAAAACCAAAACGGTCTTATTTTGCCAACCTCTTTTGGCCAGCATCTCTGGGGCCCCAAGCAATTGTGTGGTTTGCGTGTTGGTTAAATCCACCACTGGCACCATCTACCCAACCAGAGAAAGCCAGTTTTGCTCTCTCAGGCTCTGGCTGCTGATGGCAAGCAGCACGACCAGGATTCAAACTTGCGATCCTTTAATCGTCATCGTTTCAGTGAGAGCTAAAATTGTATAATTGTGACATATACCCCAGACAGTCATGGCAACCTTGTTTGTTTCCTATCTCACATTGTGGAATGTGAACCACAGGTGAAGCACTAAAACAACTGCACCTCCCAAACTTTGTTTACCTTGTCATTCCTGCTGAGTTTCTTTTTTGCAGTTTCCTGTTCTGCTGCACGTTACCACGGTTCTTTCTATTAGGTTCTACGTTCAGAATGTTCCTCTCTGTCTTGGTGTGCAGTGATTGAAAGGATGGTGACTGAAAGAGTAAAGTGACCCGTGTATGCTGGACTTGGTGGGACTGCTGCTATGTTCTTCATCAAAGTGGTGATTTAAAGTTTTCTTCATCCTCAGTATTGGATTCCTCCTCCTGGATTTGCAGTAAATACACCCACATGTATGCACCTTCCTGTGAAGAGCAAGAGAGACTGAACTGCTCCCTTCCTGCCAAGTAAGTGCAAGTACATTTCTTATGCATTATTATATAAAGCTGTTCAATTGCTGAACAGCTGCTACACTTCTTGTTACAACTTTTAACATGATCACAATTGTTAATAGGTTAGCTAGCTACAGCCCCAGGGAACATTAGTCAGGTTACTTTAACCAGATAGTCATACATCATCAGCTAATGCAGCTGTTCAAGACATCACATAGTGTTCAGTTCAAACCAGGGGTGGTCATATTATTCTGATAAAACTGTATATATTTCAACTGGATGTATTATTATGCAAACATACGTTAAACATTTTAAAAGGCACATAAATATTATTACATGATGTGTCGTCATAGTGGTCAAGGGGAGGTGCAGGGGTTACAAAGCCTCGCCTCCTTTTAATCTTTCAAATAATGCCAAGCACACACACATGAAATATCCTGGATAAAGACAATGACAATGAACAATAAACTAAAACTGACAGGTAGATGTAACAATGGCTTTTATTAATAGTGACAGACAGAGTTGTAGTTTCTGCCTCGCCCTCTTAGTTTGGAACTCTGTTCACATGTGAAGGGATAATAAAAGGTAAAATGTTCATCACCACTGAAGATGTGCACAGTTTCTGTTGTGTGAGTGCCAGCTAGGAATGCGCCATATCACTTATTTTCATTTTGATCTGATACCAAGTAACTCCCAAGACTAATATCTTGATACCAATACTGATGCTCATACTTTAAAAAGGGGGATGTTTATGTATTTTTAAAATTAGAATCAAGTAAAAATCAAGCATATGATTTAGGTCAATGGAAATCCTGTCAGTCTCAGTATGTGACAATGTTACAGAAAAAATAAACAGTTTATTTATTTGCAGAATAATAATAATAATAAATAATAAATAATAAATAATAATAATAATAATAATAATAATAATAATAATAATAATAATAATAATAATAGTAATAATAATAATAATAATAAATAATAATAATAGTAATAATAATAATAAAAATAATAAATAATAATAATAATAATAATAATAATAATAAATTATAAATAATAAATAATAGTAATAATAATAATAATTAATAATAATAGTAATAATAATAATAATAATAATAATAATAATAATAATAATAATAATAATAATTAATAATAATAATAATTAATAATAATAGTAATAATAATAATAATAATAATAAAAGTGTATAAATCTGTAAAACTTATTTCTTTCAAATTAAAATGGAAATAACTTTTTTTAATGAAACAGCGATGAAGGTTGCTGTTTTACACTGGTGCTTGAACATTTGTAGAATTAGAATTTTCAATATTTCTGCATACATTTGACTAAACATCATCAGATTGTCACACAAGTCCTAAAAGTCGATTTAAAAAAAAACCAAATCAAACAAATAATACAGAACTTAGACTTGGTCATTTGATTTTTTAGGAAAATAATCCAATATTACATGTCTGTGAGTGGCAAAAGTGTGTAAATCTTTAGGATTAGCAGATAATTTAAAAGTGAAAATTGAGTCGTGTGCTGTCAGTCAATGGGATGACAATCAGGGGTGAGTGAGTACCCTGTGTAGTATGCTTTGGGTCAACATGCTGAAATAAGAAATTCCTCTTCATCTTTTTAGCAGAGGCCTGAAGGTTTTCTGCTAAAATTGACTGATATTTGGAACTGTTCATAATTCCTTCCACCTCGACTAAACCTCCAGTTCCAGCTGCAGAAAAACAGCCACAAAGCATAGTGCTGCCTCCACCATGCTTCACTGTGGATCTGTTGTTCTTTTGGTGATGTGCAGTTCTGGCTTTGCCCCAAATATACTTTTTAGAATTATTGGCAAAAAGTTCAGTCTTAGTCTTAATAGACAAACATATTTTGCCACATGATTGTAGCCAAACAGTCATGCTTTGATGTCTGTCTTTGCAAGAAAAGGCTTCTGTCCTGCCATTTTAATTTTCTCCACTAAACAATGTCAGTCTGTTTTTAAAATAAATTGTGCAGCTTATAGGTCACATTAAAATGGAAAAAGTTTCCCATATGGTTCATTGTAGTCTGATATTTTAATTCACAAAAACCTGTCATTTTAACAGGGGTGTGTATACTTTTTATAGAATATATTTTATACCCACCACCATCAATTACACTAAAGTAGAAATGGACTCCTGCTAGCAATAATCACACTGATGCTTCCAGGCTGATGCACTTTTATTTTTACCCCAGATGGATGCAATTATCACTATTATTAATATAATTATTGTTTTACACAACAGCACAATGTCAGACTTAACTGATGATGTACTTTTCTATCAGTAGTCTGATCAGAGGAGGATGGATCCCCTTTGCAAGTCTTGGTTCCTCTCAAGGTTTCTTCCTCCAGCCTTGAGGGAGTTTTTCCCTTGCCACCGTCGCCTTCAGCTCGCTCACATCAGATTTTGGGTTTTGATTCAAATTGTCTGATGCTAATTATGTAAAGCTGCTTTGTGACAATGTCCATGTAAAAACTGCTATATAAATACATTTTGATTTGATATCCACTGTCACAAGATTTAAGAGAACTTTTTAAATGACAGTGAATGTGTCTCCGAAGCATTGAGTAGCCTTATTGCTGTTGTGCAATTCTTGAAGCCCAATTTGATGGGTAAAGATGGCAGAAGAAACTTTGACATTAGATTAAACTTTGTTTGTACCAGATGGGCTAAGAATCAAGCACGTCACTGCTGGCTTCTCATCTTTTAAAAATAAAATAAAATAATATAAAATAAAGGAACATCCATCCATCCATCCATCCATCCATTATCACACCTGCTTAATCCTTATCAGGGTCTCAGTTAGTCCCCTACCCCCTTACTGGGCACAGGGCAGGGCATTACACTGTTCAATTAAGCCCAGGACAGAGTGCCAGTATAAAGGAACATTAAAACTGAAATTTTGTGTTATGTATTGCATCTGTTGTTGCATTGATGTTCCAATGACTACGTCTGGGGACTTCCAGGAACATTCTTGGCATTTGAGCTTTTGGATGATGGAATGTAGCTTGGGCAGTGGACAAAAAGCGTTAAGGCATGAGGATGATGATGTAAGAACACTCAAGAATACATACCAAGAATCAGCCAGTTCTCTACAGTGGGTGTGTGCCTGTGATTGTAACTCTCCAGCACTTTCCATACAGCACCCAAAAAACTTCCTCCTTCCCTCAAGAGAATGTCATAAGAATTCAAAACTTTATTTTACGTTACAAAAATAGTTTCTTATATAATTTTTAAAAATATATATTATACTTTATAGCACAACCCTCAAGTGTATTTACATTTACCCAGAGCGACATACAACAGGGCTTTGTCTCCATTACGAGAATAATCTCAGCTAGTACACACAGGTTAGAGTCCAAAACCACTCTTACATTCAGACACTGTTAGAACTAAACCATCACTAATACCTAATAAAATACACAATTATACACAATATAAGAGCTTTACAATGCATTACAGTAAGAGATGTAACTAGTGCTGCTTATGTACTCGTGTACTGTTGCTTAATTCATAAATGATCAACATAACATTGAACACTCTTTGTACCAGCTGAGCTTAATACCAAAATGTATGAAGTCACACTAACAATAACTTCAACAGCCCTCCATGAATGTTAAGTCATATTTAAAACTTTACTGAACAGAGGCAGGTGATGATGGAAGCTGAATATGCTAGTGCATATCCAAAAATTAGAATATTGTGAAAAAGTTCATTTGTGTTCATAATTTAATTAAAAAAGGTAAATTCCTGTTTTATATTCATTACACTTAAATATTTTGATCTTTTTTTGTTTGTTTTTAATATTGATAATGTTGTATCGAATACAAGGGTAACTTGCAAAAGGAAAAAAAACTGTTGATAACTAAATCAGAAATCCAGAATCTCAAATTCTTTGAATATTTGACTAAATATTTGAGTACCCTAAAGCATTTACACAATTTAAAAATAGCTGGAATGGTGTTTTACTAGTTTGTGCTCAGATTTAGTCTTTGAGTGACATTTTGTAAAGATGACATTTTTGCTCTAGGCCATCGAACATGAGTCAGTTTAACCTGTTTCTCTTTAGACCACTCACAAGCTCATCGATTGGCTCTGTTCTTGCTAACATGTGATTGGCTGTCACTCCGTCAGCGTCTGGAATTTCCAAACATTCCATCCATTATCACACCTTCTTAACCCTTATTAGGGTCACGGTTTAGATTTGGCCTGTAGGCCGTGTTCACCTGCTTCTCTCTCTCTTTTTTTCTCTCTCTCTCTCTCTCTGTGCGTGCGTGTGTGCGCGCGTCTACCAGTCTGTGATAAGCCGTCCATTTATATGCCTCTAAGTGTAACTATTATCAAAATAATTCAGAATTTCTGCTTATCTTTACTCAATAATGAGGTATAATTCTGTGTAAATGAAGTCTATTGAACATACAGTCCAAACATAAGTGTAACATTTGTGTTAATGAATTGGAGTGAAGTTGATTATTGATAAGTTGAATATTATTGTAACACAGAATTGGGTGATAATTTTATATTACACGATTTTAACAGTTTATTAATATTTATTAATTAATATTTAATTAATGATTAATATTATTTTAATAATAATAATAATAATGATGATGATGATTATTATTATTATTGTTTTTTATAGTTATTATTAGTATATTATTAATATTAACTAGTAATTCCTAATAAAATATTATGAATAATAATGTTTAATGTTTAAAATGTATGTATAATAATTAATATTTATTAATAATCAATAATAGTAATATAATTTATGTTTAAGCCTGTACCACACCATAACTATAAAAAATAATCAGTTTGATCAGGGCCCCCAGACATGACATTGCTTGGGGCCCCAGAACTTCTAAATCCGCCCCTGGTTACACTACTTATCTTAAGTGTAATTGGAGAAAATCGTACTGTGATTAGCCTGAAAGTGAAAGCGTGTTTGTATGACGGTACTAACAAGCAAGTAAAGAAGCTTACTGATGTTTCATGTTCAGCAGTGCCTTATGACTGCTGTGATGGACAGTGAATATCTATTTCAAAATCTGAAGCTGTCTTACATGCTAAACATGCTTTTAAAGGCTAGGTTTTGATGAAGGGGTGCTTCATGCTGTACACAGTGAGGACAGGACAGATAGGATGTGGTTAGTGTGAGATTTCTAGACAGTGGTTGTGTGCAGGTGACTGAAAATTGGTATGCAGGAAGTTATACTAGTTCTGAGAAATCTGAGTTGGGTTTTTTTTGGAATGTGTAATACGGGTATTTGATTCTATCACATTTTTTTTGATTAACCGGAACTAGAGGGCTTCTGTACAGACTACAAATAGAAAATAACTGATACATTTGTACTGGAACCAAAAAAGGACAAGCACATGTGGGCTACTTAGAGAACACTTAACGTTAGTAAGGACTATTATGTGGTCAGAAGCAAGTCTAATATAATAAAAACACTTTGGTGGTGAGTTAAGAATGCAGCTTGCCTAATCCTACAAGCTTCCATGTTAGTATTTTAGCTGCAGTGCAAAGCTAAAGACATATGAAGCAGATGGCCTTAGAGCCCAGATGCTGCCGCCTCCTCTCTGTAGATGCACAGCAAGTGGCACATCTGCTCTGACAGGTTGCCTGTGAGTGATAGCTGTCAGTCATGTTGCATTTACCGGCTCTCTGACATGGGCCACATCTCAGCCTCATTGCTTATTTACAACACGCTGATGTCATGTTTTTGTTATTATTTTTGAAGCGTTTTCCAGATTGAAAATGAAAAAAAGTTTTCATTAGTCTTAAAACTATGAATTCACAGTCTTGTAGCACTTAAGTGCTTGTGCTCTGCATCTTTCTTTTATTCTACTTTATCTCCCATAAACGTCAGTTCTAATGCGTGATTTTTATGTACCAACGACATTCCTAATTAATTTTAACCTAGTCATTTTCCTAGGATTAAACAAGCTATACTTCATGTTTATTTAATGTGCCATATGTATTCTCATACATATGATGTTTCTTAAATGTTTGTGGACATTCAGGAATGTTCAGCCATCCCTTTCAGATGTGTGGGCAAAGTTTGGGATGTGTTTGGACTGAGTGGAGCAGTCAGATATGTAAGGAAAGCTCATACATACATACAGTACAGTGGTAACCCTACTTACGAGTTTAATCCGTGCAGGAGCCGAGCTCGTTAGCTGGTTTGCTCGTTAGCTGGTTTGCTCGTTAGCTG
>BRDA01013681.1:8295-28173 GCA_036984385.1 Crenuchus spilurus | reverse complement strand
GGGGCTTGCATGACTTCAGCATATTCAAAAGCTGAACACAGCTTTTGGACCCACGATTCTGGATCTTACCTTTATGCACCAGGCCTTACATAGAGCAGTCTGTGGAATATATTTACAGTGGCCATGAACCATCTCTCATTTCTATAATGTGAACACTGTAGCTGTTGAAAGGATTGATGTCAGGTACTCCATGTGAACGTGTTGGTATGTGTCGTCCACATCCAAACACCAGACTTATGGTCAGTAAACCTAATGGTGGTTACATATGTAAACAGGTATATGAATAGTGGATGCCTGCCATTGTTCCTCCTGATTGATACGTCTCATAATCCTTGTGCTCTATAAATCCAAGCAGAATTAATTCAATTTTTTGTCTCTTTGCGAGTGAGTGAGTGCCCACCGGTCCAGTCCAAGGCTGATGGAAGGCTGATTACTATTCTCTCCATAATGCTTCCCTGGATCAGATGCCCACCAACGACCAGCTACTGTGGCCTGCTCCAGATACCCTGCTCTACTGCCCACATTGGAGTTCAAATGGACTTTCTGGCCATTATCATTGCTCCCACTATCATCATCTTTCCTGTCCCACTACTGTCACCATATCAGCTCACCTGAACTTTACAACAAGATCATATGATTATGATTCATCACACACTTAGAATTAGCAGACCAGAGGAGGATGGGTCCCCCATGTGAGTCTGGTTCCTCCCAAGGTTTCTTCCTCCAGCTCTGAGGGACTTTTTCCTTGCCACTGTCGCCGTTGGCTTGCTCACCGGTGATTAGGGATTAATGATTTGATGTCTGTTATTACTGACCCTGTAAAGCTGCTTTGTGACATCAGTTGTAAAAAGCGCTTTATAAATAAAATTTGATTGATTGATTGATTCCTGGTTACTCAGAGTAAGAGAAGAGTCGGGTCTCCGAGGATGTACATCATGTGTGCCAAGCTGTTTATATATCCACACACTGTGTTTTGTGAGTGAGTTCACAGTGGCACGGCATTTCTGAGACATTTATTTTGTTTTAATATCTTTTAAAAACCTTGCACTATTTCACACTTTTTATCCTCAGGAAGTTCTCATGCTCCCCACATTGAATGAGAATGATATTTTTCTTAATAAAGTTGAAGAACCTCTTTAAATAGGCTTCCTTTCAATCAAGATGATCTGGCAAACTAATTAACAAACATGTCACCAATGATCTCATATAAAGGTATGAAAAATAAAACTATGTGCTTATTTTAATTAAATCTGCAATTCTGCTAATACTTGCATAATATTAAAGATCAGTTTGTGGTGGTTTTACAAACAAATCACTTATTGCTCACACAAATGCTAAACAATGAGCTTCAGGTGCCTAGGACTTTTGGGTAGTACTGTATGGTTTTTGTAACATGCAGAAGTGTGTGTATTATGTGCACCACCTTCTGAATGTTGCGCTCAATGTTGAGTGGCAGGTTGAAGAGAAATTTGAAACGCTGCAGAACGTTGAGTGCATTGCGTGTTGAGTCGGCTTTATCCTTTCGGCCCAAAACCTCCTGAAACAAGGTGTCAGCTGTGTCGCTCGCTCCTGAGAGAGAGGGAAAGGCAGTACAATAAAAAAGGCTAGTGCACTCCGCTCTCTCACAGATGAAATCCATTCTGTCTGTTACTTTCAGCCTTGCTCTTTCTGCCTGGGTGGCCGTGGCTATGCTACATGCACAAGGTCAGATTCTTTTAATCAAAATGAGCCCCCTAACCACAATAAAAACAATGACCAGACCAGTCAGCCAAATTATTCGCATTTTCCCCCATGCCGTGTCCTGGATTAGCTGAAAGAGTGACAGGCAGGCAATAGAATGAAGAGGAGGGGGTTAAGGATGAAAGCGTGTCAGTGTGATTGGTTTATTTATGTGAGCTGCAGGAAACGATCATGTTTATTGACCCACCATCACATCAGTCAAAGTAACATGGAGCAGGAGAAATAGGAGGCTCATTTCTCTCTCTTTCTCTCTCACACTTACATGAACACACACAAGCATGCATTCACATAGTTCATGAATACCATTTAAATGGCCTTTTATCTGAAACATCAAAGTGTATCCTTCATGTTTTGGGAAATCTGGATCAGTAGACATTTCAGCCTGATTTGTGTACATCCATGTGTGTCAACAAGCTTGATCTTACTATTGAGGACATTTTCCAAACGTCGCGTCATTGAGCCCTCCACCTTCTCAGTACCATCTGACTCAAGTTTCTGATGAATTGCTGTGAAATTAAAGAGCAGGAAAGAGAAAAAAAATACAGAAAAAGAGTTAGATTTACTCTAGCAATTTAAGTGAATGTTAATTTTTAAGAAAGATGCACCATTCTGCATATAAGAATCATCACTAACATCAACAGCAGACTATTTTCCATGTTTTCCAATCTACACTACCACATATGATTTCAATGGAGATCTGGTATGCTGAGTGCTGCCGCACACACACAAATACTCATCCCACACAGACAGGGTGGTGACGTCAGGGCTAACCTCCAGGCCCCTGGGGTCCGGAATACTGTGCGCTTCGTTTCCTGTGTCCCTGCTCTGTGTTTTGACTCAGCCGTTTCGAGTTTTGGGAATATTCTCTGGGAATCTAAGCAGCTTCCTTTAAGCACTCTCCCACTTCCCCTCAGCACAATGACAACTTTATTACAACCTCATCCAAATATTATCACTGCCACACCCCTTGGCCCTCCATGGCGACTGCCAATCTCACACGTGTGCAACTTAAAATAGTTCTTCCTTTGTTTGACCTCTGACTGGTGACCCTTTCAACAGGCACATGCACACATGCATAAAGGAACATGCACAAGCACATTTTAAATTCAAAATATTGTTTTTCAGATACAGTTTTAGTTTGTGCTTTATGGAATGTACTGCTCTGTAAAGTTTCATATGTTCTGTGCTGCAGCACATCTGATCTAGCTCATTAACTGATTATCAAGCACTTGCTGAGCAAGAAAAGGTCAGCAGGTAATAGTTCAAATTAACAAACCGCCAAACAGTTAATGCTAAAGCCAAGTCAAAAAAGAATAAAAAAAAATCTTCATGAAACAAATCACACACATCCATGTGAATGAAAATGAGGTTTATGAAATGAAAAGTAAAATAAAATGAATGTCTCTAATTTATATTTATTTCAAGTTAATGTCCAACATTGTGATTTGAGAAGTATAGGAAACTTACAAAAATAAATAAATAAATAAAAACACTCATCACATGAGGTTTAAACGTGCACTGGTAAGAAAGATAAAAACAATGTGTGTGTATGCATACCAGCCAAAGCATCCTGGGCTTCAAAGAAAGTGCTGAGACCTCCTTTCACATAAGCTAGACTGCCCTCATTTTTCTTACTGGCCTGCTTCTTCAGATTGGCTGCTGCCACACGCAACTGCTCAAAACTAACAAAAAGATATTACAATAAACAAACATGCAACACGGAAAAAATCTAGTCACATTAGTCAGTCAAATACATGTAACACGTGCCAACTAATACAATTCAATAATCAATCACATTTTGAATGCTAACACTGCTTTTTCCTATGATTTTAACTAAAAAAGGTTTTGCTCAGATATGCAGATTTTTCAGCATTTTTGATGTGAGGACACATTTTCTAAAAAGGTAAAAATCCTTTTGGGGATTTTCTCATCAAATTCAAGCCACATTTGCATGTGGTTTCTGCACATGTGACCCAGTTACACCAGTCAGATCAAATGTCATGAGCTGGTCATTCAGGGGGGAGAATTTTGGTGGTACATATTCAAATATTACATCCTAAACACAGGAAGTCAAACCTTTAAGGAGCCTTATTGGAAATATGTTTTTGCTTTAGATGTGGTAGATTTCAAAGGACTGATTACATACAGATTTGAACCTAAAGCTTATATCTGAACATCACTAGCAGAGCTGTTCAGCCTGAAGCAATCTGGTAACCTTTTAGCCTATTCTAATTGTTTAATACTAATATTCTAATAATTGTTTAAAAAGTACTGCACTGTAAAATAGAGCATAAAGATACATACACCTCAATATGATTTACCCCATCCTTAGTCAGGTTTCAGAGAAGAATATTTACTATGGCAACCAATGTGGTGACATGAACAAAAATGTCAGCAGTGAATACAAGTCAGATTTGGTTACTTGAACTCTGAGCACCCAGTTGAAAAAGCATAATTAAGAAACAAATATGATTTGTCTTGAGGTATTGAAAAAACATTAAAAAAACAATAAATAAAACTGATGACAAACGGACATGTTATCTAACCTGGTTGCAGAATGGTTTTCAATGAGGTACCATGTAGCAGAGAAATTCTCACTGGTGAAATCTCCACTCACCCCTGGGAACATACTCTCTAAATCTTTTTGAGGAACTTTTCCCCTGGGGAGAAAAAAAGTTTTAAAAACATTTCACCAAAAATAAGATCATTAAATTGAAATATTGTGAAAAAATGCATTGTTGTTTTAAAATGTACATAATAATAATTTAAAAGTCATATATTATAATCATTACACATAAAGTGACATTTCCAAGCCTTTTCTGTTTTACTGTTAATTAGTATGGTTTACAGGTAATGAAAAGCTGAATCTCAAATTTGTTTAATATTTTATTTCAAGTTTGAGAAAACTACTATTTAAACAGTATCAAGTTAAAAAACAACCCTGAAATATGTCACTTTACATGTAATGAACATAAAATACATGTACGTATATATAAAATATATTACAGTTTACTTTTTAGAATTACATTATAAACACAAATAATCTTTTTCACAATATTCACATTTTTGAAGATAAACTAGTATATTGCATATTAGAATGCATAAATATGCTCAGAGAGAGTTGTAAAGAGTTTTACAATGAGATTGATGAGGTCAGGGGAAGGAAGCGTTTCACTTCCTATAAGCGGAAATAATCAACATGTGACATCATTCAGGTAGATACAGACACAAGCACACACAAGCTGTTTCTAGTTTCTGCAGTACCTCTTTCCTTGTAAACAGAGCAATCCATTTCTGTAAACATTCAGCATTGCTTTATATGTGCCTGTGTACAGAAATGTGCATCTGTGTGTGTGTGGGAAAGAGCAGGCGCATGTGTTTATGATGAGGGAATGCAAGTTTCATCTGTAATCATCTGTCAGTGGCAGATGCTTGCATTTATATCCATTTTATATTTACAGAGGTATTTAAAAACCTTGTGTACTGCATTGAGATTATACACACTTGTCGATCTCAATGTCCAGAGGGTTGGCTGGCCGTAGTGATAGAGGGGAAATGCCTTTGTTGCGATCTGTCCGCAAGTCATAGTAATTCATCTCATCCACCCACACAGCAGACTGGTCCAGAATACCTATGTATATGCACATACACAAAGTCTTTAGTAACACATTATGAGAGTAGATCGCTGTATGTGGGTTAAAGACAAATAGGGTGTTCCAAGTACCAAAAATATAAAATGTTTAAATATGGATTTTTTTCCTCTGCATTTTGCGTAACTGATGTTCTTAGTGTTGTTGACAAAAAACCATGGCACAAAAACATCCTTCAGTGCAACAACAAATTTATGAAAAAATACACACTTAAGGATCAATCTTAGCTATTACAAGTGTACAAGTTCAGTGTATCTTTTACAAAAGATTTAAAACCTCAGAAGAAACTGGACTTACTCTGCATTTAATTTTCTGTGCCTTGCTTGCTTGCTTGGGATTTTATTCCTTTGTATGCAAGATGTTTTTGCTAAACATTCTATTGTATTTAAAACCCAATCAAATTCCATTTTCAATGAAGCAGGCCTGGATTCTCTTGCATTCACATGAAAAAATATCATATTTAATTTTTAGTTATTTTAAACAAATGTTTCTGTAACACTATATGATTTTATGTTGCACTGAATGACATACTGCAAAGTATCCTGTTACATTAGAATATTCATGACTTAATTTGTTTCCTAATGATTAAAGTAGCAGTAGTAGAATGAAAATGTGCCACACCACTGGCAAGTATGTGTATTACTACTTCATGAAAAAGTAAGGCAGTACAAAGGTATACTTGTGAAAAAACTAGGGCTGTCAAACGATTAAAAAAATGTAACTGTGATTAATCTCAGAATGTCATATATTTAATCATGATTAATTGCTTCTTTTTTTTTTTTTTTTTTACAAAAATGTAGAATTTTGAGAGAAACTTAGTGGTATATGTGAAAATGAAATGAAATCATTTAAAATGTTTGGACTGTCTCCATTTAATACAGTGGAACCTTGACTTACGAGCAACCCAACGTACACATTTTCTGAGATATGAGCTGTTGCTCAGCAGTTTGTTGCTTTATGATGCGAGCTGAAATCTGAATTACGAGCAAGCGAGCTTCCACCACCCGCCACTAGGATTTCCTAACAGGCATGAGTGAGTGTCAGAGATCACTACTGACACTGCAGAGAAAAAGAGGTAGTGCTTTGTGCCTTTGTAAACAAACTTATCTCACTCATTTTCTAAACAATTTGAAATGGGGGAAGAAACAATGCTCTTTGGATAGGATTTTATTAAAACGCCCTGCAAGTGAAAATTAGGAAAGTGTGGTGAAAAAGGCAAACGTCACTGAAGATTGTCTGATCTTTAATGTAAATACACTTAATAAACCAGTTTATTTCTTTACATACTCTTTTATTATGCATTATTATTTTTATACACCATTTGTTATACATAAAGTAATTTTTTCTTATTTAAAAACGTACAAAAATTGCTGTTGTTTTGGGGGGGTTGAAAAGGATTAATAGCAATAAATTAATTTTAATAGGGAAATTTAATTTGATAAACAAGCACGATGAGTTACGAGCTCTGTTACAGAACAAATTAAACTTGTAAGTCAATGTTCCACTGTATAGCGTAACCGCAGGTGACCAAAACTGCCTTTTGGAAAAATGCACGGGACATGTCCCCCCTGTTGTAAATTTTACATTTTACTTAAGATTAATTACTTTTTTCTTAATGTTTTATTCCCTGAAGATGTAGGAGGACAGTTGTGCTGAATGACAGTTTGGGTGGTTTAAAGGGATATTTTTTTCAAAAAGCATACAATTTCTGTAAAAATTACTTTAAGTTTCAGTAAACATGTACAAATGGAGTAGATTGAAGGTATATCCACTTATATTAATATATATTTATAATTAAAAAGTTATGTCTCGTCTTTGACCCACATATGTGAACGTGCTGCGGCTGTGTCTCTTACCTATCATCTCTGCTTTGAGAAGTTTAAAGGAGACAGTGGAAGTGCCTCTGCCTCCATTCTTTGTTGTGACAATGATCTCGCCCTTGTCATCTTTAGCAGGACCGACACGACATACAATCTTACTAGCAGACATCCATTCAGCGGTCAGCAGGCAGTTATGACCACAGATAGACAGACCTGAAAGTTTGGGATTGAGAGACATACGAGAAAAATTAAGCAAATTTGCTTAGATTTAATAACACTAGACATTTTAACTAATAAGTTAAATTTTCATATTTTTTCTTCTAATCAACTTGGCTTCCATGGAAGCAATCTAAGCTTCTGACAAATGTAATGCTCCAAAAGAGAAAAATATCTGTGGTTCTCTACAGCTGTCTTAGGTGTGAACTATGTGTTTATTACCAATGAGGTCATTGGCTCCAGAACCCAAGTTTTCTCCACGGATGGTGACTTTGGTCCAGGGTGTGCCTTCATTGGGGGAGATGCCAGTCACTAGAGGAGGCTGGCGGCCACGAGACATGATTCACACACTAAAAAGACAAAGAAAATGACAATAAAAAACAAGTATTATTGCTCACTAAGAATTACCTGAATTTATCTACATGTGGAAATTCAGCATCACAAGCAGCATGTGTAATTCTGCGACTGCAGAGAGTTTTAAAGAGTTGAACTGCTTCTAACTCCTCTCAGTGCTGTCAGTTAAGTTGCTTAGCATGAGTTCCAGCACAGCTCCATGTCTAGGCTTCATAATCTATTGCATTATAGATAAACATGTATATCTCATTATATATTTTTAGAAATATGTTAGATGGCTTTAATTAAAAAAAGAACAATTATCTTACAGGTAAGCAGGACTAACAGGGCATTTAACTATACAAATGCTGCACACAATCAAGTCCTCTTATACCGACAACACTTACAGAAAAAGGAAAAAGAAACTGCTGCAGACAAGACCAAATAAATTACTCTATCCGGTTTATGCTGTGTGGGAGTCTAAGTGTGTGTGTACACACCGAGAGCAGTGCTGACTGGGCTGATTGGACCAGTGCAGTGCTTCATTCTATGTATTTTTTTCTCCACTGTAAAGTATTTGCAAATACACAGAGGGATACAGAGGGTGGGTGCAGAAGACCCTGCTGGATTCTGTGTGGTCTGGGTGTGTGTTTGGGTGTTTGTGTGGTCTGCAGAATTAGCAAAGGGGTGGGCTGGTGATTGTGAAAGAGACTGAAAGAGAAACATATCCTCTAGATGGCACTGTCAGACACTTCAAACCTATTTAGAGCCTTCTATCATCTAGCATTTTGTCTAAGACATTATTCCTGAAATGCCTAATCACTGACATTATACCCGAGTTGCCTAATCACAGCATTCTGCAAAACCTGTCAGATCTTTCACAAATATGTTCAAATTAAAAGTATGAATGTATGGAAATATAACAGAAATTCCGACCCCTACACCAGGCAAACCTGCTCATATGGAGCTAAGAATGGCCATATGGAGACAAAAACTATTTCCACTGCAAAAGGCATCAACTGTGAAGACTTATGGCTGTGTGTCACAAAGATCTTTTGTGGCTATTTATCTGTCATCATTCCATTGTTAACATTCCCAACCTTACGTTTGTTTCTTGATTACTCTAATTTGATGCATTGTGTATAATAAGGAAAGGTTGTGATGGCAGCTTTAACTGCATGCATGAAATAAACTTTGAAAGACTTTCTTTATTAGAGTTATAGTGTAGATCTTTCTAGATGTTCTTATCAAGGAACAAATGACAGTCAGATTATACAATGCCAAAAGCTGCAATGATTATTGCTTCTTTTTTGGAATATTGGTATGCAGATAACGTTGATTGTATTGTAACAAGGAGCAATCAATAAAAACTTATTAACCAAAAAAGTATAACTTGTCACTCTAAAAAAAATACATTCATAACATCCCCTTAAAGCAGACAGAGGCCCAAATAACAAAACTCAGACTTTACTAGTTTTGATTAGTACACTGTTTGTTTTGGTTTGAGAGTTACAGTGATTCCTAGTAACATTAGTTACACCTTTAACATTAATGAAAAACTGAGTTGTACTGAAAATGTACCTCATGTACTCAGAGTGGATGTCACATGATTATACTGTAATGTAGTAGTCTGCTTTACTGTGAATATGTCTTAAATTAACACTGTATCGATAACTAAACCTATTTGCCAAGCACTCAAATGCTGGATATATCAGCAATAGGACTTGCAAAGACCTGAATGTGTTATAGATGACAATGACAGCTGGAAAACTCTCAACACTCTTCTAACTTCCGTGCAGGTTTTTAGCTTTGATTAACATATACTGTAGTATGACCTACCCACTGAGAACTCAAAAAAGTTCATCCAGGTAGCTACTAATACTACACTGTTAAAAGACATGGTTCTTCGAGGGTTTTTTAGTAAAGAAAATGGTTCTATACAGAATCATGAACAATCAAAGAACCTAAAACGTTCTTCAAATGGATGTGGAATGTGCTGTAAATGGTTCTATATAGATGTGTTTTTTATTGTTATATATTGCACCAAAAAGGGTTCCTCTATTACTACAAGCTTGACATCGTAACTACAGTAGAACCCTTTTGGGGGCAATATAGAACCATTTTCAAAAAGGCTCTATATAGAACAATCTACAAGCCTTTCACCACGAAAAGAACAATTTGAGTTCTTTGAGTGTTCATGGTTCTATATAGAAACATTTTCTTTACTAAAGAACAATTGAAGAACCTATTTAAGAGTGTAGTTAATAACATAACTAGAGAATTGTCTGGACTGGGTGTGTCACACACACTCTGTGTGAAAAGTGGAATTTTATTCTCGTATTTGGACATTTCAGAACAGCACTGTGTCACTCCAAATAATGCCAAAGTAACACGGCTTAAACTTAGGTTTTATAAGCAACGCCTGCTGACAGTTTAGGCTAAAAACAGTTAGCCAGCTGACTAGCGAAGTGACTGGTTAGCACAGAGGGCTAGCGCTGAAGAGTAGTCCTCTCTCTCAGTCATACAGAGAAAACGCATTCATAAATAAACTGCTCAAAGTACACAGACCCATATCATCTATCGCTCTAACAACACTGTGGACATAATACATCTAATATTTAACAAAAACTCACGTAATTTGCCTCCGTTTAAGTGGAGGACAGCCTCTCGTTGTTTTGGTCTAAATGTGCATCCGGTTCACTCCGTTTTGGCCCCTCCCTCAGGCAAGACAAACAACATTTCCCATATATTACGGTTAAATAATTTAATCTACATTATTCGTCTGTTCTAACATCTGACCCATGAGTCCCCAATGTTTGTGATTAGTTATATAAATTTAATTTGAATATGAAATGTAAAACTGTGCTGTATAAGAGGCTTTCAGACTGAAAACCTCTTTAACCGTTAAAGAAAGTCTAAGCTGACAAACAGTAAGTCGGTAAAGAAGAAAGTAAATGAGTGCATACACTTTGAGCGAACCTCATAATAATTAAATAATAATTTATTTAGTCAAGAGGAATCAATTATTAAAAAAGAAAAGTTCATTTTAAATGCAGAATGGTTCCTGGCATGTAAGTGCCAGGCTTTTGTAATCAATAAGGTGAAATATTTTTTTTCTAGGTGGTTGCTATGGAGTTGCTAGATGGTTGTTATGGTATCCCTGGTGGTTGCTATGGTGTTATTATGTGGTTGTTATTGTATCCCAGATGGTTGCTATGTTGTTTCTTGGTGGTTGCTAAGTGGTTGTTTTGGTATCTCAGGTGGTTGCTATGGTGTTGCTTAACACTTGGTAGAGACAATGATATACCAGGTGTTGCTTGATGCTTGGTAATTGCTATGGTATATGAGGTGGCTACTATGAAGTTCCTAAGTGGTTGCTGTGATATCCCAGGTGGTGGCTTAGTCAAATGGTATCCCAGCTGGTTGATATGGTGTTGCTTAATGTTGGCATGGGAACCCGGGTGGTTGCTAGGTTGTATGGTATCCCAGTTGGTTGCTGGGTGATAAGGTATCCCAGTTGGTTGCAATAGTGTTGCTTGGTGGTTGCTATGACGTTGCTAAGTGATTAATAACTGGTTGTTATGGTGTTGCTAAGTGGACATTAGATGGGTGCTACAGTACTGAGGTGACTGCAGTGATATTGTCATGATGTTATTTAGAGGTTGCTAGGGTGTTGCTAGGCAGTTTATATGGTATTCCAGGAGATTGATATGACATCTGCAGAAGAAGAAGAAGAAGAATTAGAAAACAAACACTTTGCAATGCACAGCAATAACAATAAACATAAAATCACCAAAAGTCAACACTTTGCATGTTTCAGGATTCATTACCTTTTGTATGAAGACACAAGTTTATAGAACTTAATTGACATTTGTTCGCCATTAACGTGTCCATGATCAAATAATTTTAATGTAGTAATCTTAGTCAAAATTACTGAGTTGTTCTTTACATCAAAATAAAAAAAAGAGAACAGGGTGGGGTGATTAGGGGTAGGAAAAGTATGGCAAGCTGGCAAGTCCTTCGGGAAATGATGTGAATGATAGAAAACTAAAACATCTTATTGTGCAGTGCAATTCACTCAAATCTGTCCTCATACGCAAAATAAACATCCTGCAATTATGTAAGACTTCCAGCAGGACGAGGCCAGAAGAAACGGGCACGCAAGGGGCACTGAGATAATGTTTTATTAAATACATTTAGATAAAGCAGTAGATTAACTGAACTGTTCCAGTGCCCAACGTTTACTTTGGACAGCTCAAGTTTGTGGTTTATAAATGCAGGTTGTTTATATGGTGCCCTAAAAAAGTATTAGCCCACTTGGTAAATATTTATTTTTTTATTGGGACTATTTTATTTACAAGTATATCTTACTTAAGGGTTATGTTTCTTTTGTATTTTCAGTGGAAGAGTTAATAAAGTACTTTTTCCAGTATTTCATAAAATATTTAACATCTTTACCAATAATTCTGGATGGCATATGGATATCGATCGACATCAAATGGCAGATATGGGTAGATCTTCTGAAAGGCATTGCAAAAAAGAAAAGTATTGAACTTTTTTTAGTCAAATAACTGTTCAAAGTCATCTGTTTTTAACATTGCACTTGAGATAAAATATACAATTTACTTTTAAATGTACTTAAGTATCAAGTGTAAATGTGCTGTGTTTTGCTATAAGCTATTATGTTTTATTATGAGTTCCATTAAGGGAACTTGTGACTGTAGCACAAATATAAAAAGCTATTTATTATAAATAGAAATCCAGATATATCAGTAATGCTCAAAGTGACAACTATTGATTCAGAGCACCTCTCAATGCAACATCATATTTTAGAATTTAAAGTGCTCAGTGACTCATGCTGCAGAGAAAAGTGGGGTGAAAATAAGGATAGTTTACTAAACATTATGGAGCGAGTGGAAAAAGTCTCCAAAACTGAAATACTTTAAACAGTTCTAAAGTGCAGAAACAAATGACTTGCTCTTCATTATTGTCCCCAACTGCTCTGGGATTTACTATGAGCTGGTTTCACGTTGCATTTTTCTCTCTCTTAGCATTTCTTGAACTTATTCTGGGAATTGTTGTATAGTGGCCACCCACACAGCCTGCCGTCATGCTCCGTTATCTGAGGCGAGGAGACTTTCCCTATGATAAGGCGATAAGGCCTCTCAGAGTCCCAAGAGAGCCCGAAATCTTTTAATTATAGTGGCCAAATCTGAGAGATCAAGAACGACTTGGCCTTGGCGGTTGCAACACAGTGCGTTCCATGTGACAACCAAACGGGCGGGGGAGGGTTTCAGTGACATATATATAAACACTCACCACTGTTTATACTACTATTATAATACCTCTTGACAATTACAACCATCTCACAATTCCTTTTTAATGCTTTTAATTAAATCATATTGAAATCATAAATTACTATGTAGAGTATTGGTGATTGTTGTGTTAAATGTATTGTGTTTGATGATCTCTCTTTTTTGGTATTGACAGTGCAGTTGATAACTATTGTTTTGATGACTGTGTTGTATTGATGATGGATGTGTTATTGGTGTGTTTCTAATGATTTAATGATTGTATTCTGTTGATGACTGTTGTGTTGGTAATGACTGTGTTGTGATGGTAATGACTGGGTTGTATTGGTTATTGTATTATTTTGATAAAGACTATGTTGTGTTGGTAATTACTGTTGTGTTGGTGGTGACTGTATTCTTTGAATAATGGCTGCGTTGTGTGTTTTGCTGAACATGTGTTGGTGATTGTATTCTTTTGTAGATGGCTGTGTTGTGTTGGTGATGACTGGGTTGTATTAGTGGTAATGTGTTATGTCTGGTTACTTTTGTTGATGACTGTTGTGTTGGGGGTGACTGTTTTGTCTTGAATGTACTGTGTTGGTAATGAATGTATACTTTTGATATTAACTGTTGTGTTGGTGATGACTGGGTTGTTCTGGTGATTGTATTCTTTTGATGGTGACTGTGTGGTGTATGGCTGAACATGTGTTGATGATTGTATTCTTTTGATGATGGCTGTGTTTTGTTGGTGATTACTGGGTTGTTTTGGTGATCCTGATGACAATTAAAACAATACATTAAAATGAAAATGTGCAGAAATTCAACTCACTGAGGAGAGGAAATGAAGATAACTGTATTTAATATACGGATGGAATACAATGTATGTCTTCCTGTATAAGTACTGGTTCTGTCCTAAGAGCGTCTGAACTGAAAAATAGTTCGGACTCCAACCTGTCTGTACTAGTTAAGATAATCCTCTTTATGGAAACAAAGTACTGTTGTATGTCGCTCTGGATAAGAGTGTCTGCTAAATGCTGTAAATGTAAATGTATTATATAAGTATACTTTGTTTGCATAAGCAATGATTGTTGTGTGTATGTGTTTTTTTGTTTGTTTGTTTTTGGGTTTTTTTGTAAGCATTTCCATAAACTCTAAGCTTCCCATGTTGGTCTTTGGTGTCTAAAATTAAAAGCGACTGGTATTTGACCCTAGCCATTGCCAACAGCATGAAAACTAGTTTGGACATGATGACAGCTAGGGGTGTTGTAGTGAACGATAAATTGCCCAGGTGAGTGTTAGAAAGTTACAGGGTACGTGAACTATGTTGTTGACCTTTATCTCTTATAGACCCATATTCAGATGATGTGTTCTTGTGACTGTGAGTTGTCTTTCTATTGTTCAATTTGACTGGTTCTGTCTTAGTGTGTTCCCATGGGCCCACAGCCAGGAGGGAAGGCGCCTTGCACACACACTCACACACACACACACACTGCATAGATGCCTACTCCTGATCAGGGCTTTACTGAAATAGTAATGTTGACACAGATAAAATGGATTAAATATTCACAATTTTATTATGTATATATAATACTGTATACACATAATATAATATTTATTAAGTTTAAATGTTTTTCCTCAATAAATGATTTTTGGAAAATATCAAAGATTCTTTTTCTTCACTTTTTAACTGTATTTCTGTACCTTATTATTTTCCTTTTCATATCTTCTTCTTACTTGATATGCTGTTTCTGTTCTTTCTTTTCTCAATCTTCTTTCTTTTCTTTTTTTATTACATTACTTTTTTTTTTTTTTTTTAATTTTTTTTACATTTTTTTTATTTCCTTCTCTTTCACATAAATCAAAAGTTAATAACTTGTGGGAAGTTATTTTAGACTAAAATGAATCATCTTCAGATCTGCAGAAAGTATTAATATGTATGAGAGAATTGACCAACAGGGGGAGCTATAGAAACAGAAACTGTTCCATGGTGTTGTTTGTGAATGTGTGCAATTCTTTTTTATTTAAAAGTCAAAACAAAGCCTAGATAATTGTGATAACTTCTGATCTGTATTTTGGGCATAATATACAGTCTTTAAAAATAAGTAACTCTTGTAAGAATAATAGAAATGCTTTGCACTATACAGAACCATTGAAAAAATCATATAAATTCTCCATCTTAGGCAAAACACATTTTACCATGCAGAGTTTCATGTACTGTAAATGTGAAAATAGTTCTTTGAGATGTCATGGGTCTATATATAATAATCTAATTTATAGACATGAAGTGTTCTGTAGGGCTCTTTCTCAGCTATCCTGGACCTCTTTCTCTCTCTCTCTCTCTCTCTCTCTCTCTCTCTCTCAGAAGAATCAAGGTCATTTTAGTAAGCTTTGATCCACTTTGAGAGGGTAGATGAAAACATCCTGTCCAGTTAAAGATAAAAACAGAATATGGCAGCCGTCTGGCCCCCTTTAAACATTCAAATTACTGATATAATTTCACATTACTTTCAACATCCTTTTAAATCCACATTTATGGTAGACTGTAAACCCAGGTATGTTAGCAGAACTTCTGTCTATTATGGTTATAATCTCTAAAGTTTGCACAATTTACAGGTTTGTGGTTTAATAAATTATATTCTTGCTAACATATTGGAGAAACTGACACAAAAATAGATTTAAGTTTGCTCTACTCAGTCTAATTAATTAGTTTTAACTGTGATGTTTACAGAGTTTTTATCTGTGATTATCTGTATTTGTCATCTGTATTTGAGATAAACTATAATTAATTTTATTTATGAGTGACCTTCTTATGGACAGTAAAAAAGCAGACAGAAAGAATATAGATGCCTTTGAACTTTTTGTTCAAGCAGACTTTTAAGAGAATCTTGGACAGCAAAGAAAACAAATGGATTCTCAACAAAAATTGGATGCATTATGAGAAGCACTATTTCATAGACATGCAGGAACAGTTCAAAGTAAAAAATGAACAGCAAAAAGATGGATGGATACAATCAGAGGAGTCATGAATGAGCCTAAAGGCCCGAACAGAAGATTGGATTTTCTGAAAAAAAAAAAACACTATTCATATGGTCACCACCAGTTGGTGTGGATTTGACAGCCCTTGTAATGATGTTAACTGGTGCTAATGATGTTAAATTGAACCAAAGTTTATGCTCAGAAAGGAAACAAATATTTCCCTAATTTTATATATTTTAGGCAGTTTTTAAAAACAATCTGTGCAGCAAACATTATGCACTAAAGTTATCTGTTATAAAATAGTGAAATAATAATTACAAGTAAGAGTGAACTATTAGTCAGGTTTAAAAAATCATCATTTACAGTTGAAAAACACATGACTATCACACCAAAACCTTATATCTGCAACACAGTAACTTTACAGGAAAGGAAAACATAATGTAACAACATTTTATATATATATATATATATATATATATATATATATATATATATATATACACACTGCCTAGCCAAAAAAATGGTCACCACCTGGATTTAACTACACAAATAGGTAAGAGCCACCCAATGGATAATTATTGCATGGGTGTTTATATTACAGCTGGAAACAAGTTATTTAACTCTAACTGAGGTAGTGAGTAGTTTATCATTTATTAAACCATCTTTTGACATGTAAAACCATGTCAAAAGACGCATCCTGTAGTGGAAAAGATGCTAATCTGTTACAGAAAGGTCAGATGATTGGCATCAAGCAGAGAAAACAACTAAGGAGATGCTGAAACAACTAAAGTCAGATTAAGAACTGTCCAATGCATTATTAAAAAGTGGAAGGACAGTGGGGGAAGCATCATCTTCAAGGAAAGAATGTGGTCAAAAAAAAAAACTTAAATGATCATGATCGGCAATCAGTTAAACGTTTGGTGAAATCAAATAGTAGAAAAATAACAGTAGGCCTCAGGGATATTTTTAATAATGAAAGTAAGAGTAATTCCACACACACAATGTAAAGGGAACTTAAGGGATTGGGACTAATGGCTGCCTTAAGAAAACCACTTATCAGTGAGGCTATCTGGCAAAAAGGCTTCAATTTGCTAGGTAGCATAAAGATTGGACTCTGGAACAATGGAAGAAGGTCTGTGGTCTGATGAGTCCAGATTTACCCTATCCCAGAGTGATGGACACATCAGGGTAAGAAGAGAGGTGGCTGAAGTGATGCACCCATCATGCCTAGTGCCTACTGTACAAATCTGTGGGGGCAGTGTTATGATCTGGGGTTGCTGCAGTTGGTCAGGTCTCAGTTCAGTAACATTATGTGCCCAAAGAATGAGGTCAGCTGACTACCTGAATATACTGAACCACCAGGTTATTCCATCAATGGATTTTTTTTTCTTCACTGATGGCACGGGCATATTCCAAGACGACAATGGCAAAATAAATTGGGCTCAAATTGTGAAAGAGTGGTTCAGGGTGCATCACCACAGAGTCCAGACCTGAACTCCATTTAGAATCTTTGGGATGTGCTGGAGAAGACTTTGCACAGTGGTCTAAATCTCCCATTATCAGTACATCTTGGGGAGAAATTAATGCAACTCTGGACAGAAATAAATGTTGTGACATTGCAGAAGGTTGTGGAAATGAAGCCACAGTGAATGTGTGCTGTAATCCAAGCTACAGGAAGTCCAACAAAATATTAGTGTTTGACCTTTTTTGGCCTGGCTCCATATTTGTATCACATTTGTTTCATAAAAAGTAAAGTATTACAGGCACTTTAAAAATGATGAGCTTCAGATTCTGACATTTTCAGTAAACTCAATTATTTGATTAGCCTTGTTAGGAATTTTGACTGTAAGTGTATAATTACATATGCCTCTGCACTTCTAATCACAGTGAGATTATATCTCCACCCATTCTGTCTAAATCACTCTGATATGTTCCAGCTAATATAAACTTGATATATCAACATCCCAGTCGTAGCCTCTCACTCTCTCTCTCTCTCTCTCTCTCTCTCTCTCTCTCTCTGTTTGTGTGTGTGTGTGTGTATGTCTACCTCTCTCTCTGTCCCCCCTCCTTCTCTCTCCTGTAATTATATGTGTAATTTAAAGCCTGTGATTGCATGACAAGACCTGGACTTTGTTCAGTTTATAAGATCAGGGCCACAGAACTGTATGTTTTGAAGTTTTCTTTCTGATTCAGCTCAGCAGATATGTATTCATGAGTCAGGTGTTTTGTCATGAAGAAAGCACGAAGCTGCACAGTGCTGGATGAGAATCAAACATATGATACCCCTTAAGGGTTCATATCAGGACATTCAGAGATACATACATGCTGTACATTTTATTTTGTTTTATATTATATTTTACTGACATTTATTTTGTTTTATATTCATTATTACATAAAGTGACATATTTCAAGCCTTTTTTATGTTTTGTTTTGTTAATGTTGATACTGTTTGAATAGTAATTGACTCAAAATTGAAATGAAATATTCTAATAATTTTAATCTTTTTTTAATTAAATTATGAAGACAAATGAGCCCTGAGTGGCTCAGAAACCCAGCCATGCTGCTTCGCCATTAACAGCTGGAACCCTGAGAGAGCTAAATTGGCTGTGGGTAGATGGTGCTCTTCCCCCATCACTATTACATGTAATGTCCTTTGGCTCAGGCATCTGCCAGCCGATCCATCAGAACTGGGGATCCTGCGCTTTCCTCTGAGCCTGTTGGCTGCCCAGCAACCATGTATCTGCCTGACTTCACATGCATCAGAGGAGGCCTGTGCTAGTCTTCACCCTCCTAAGACAATAAGTGATTATAAGGGTCCTAGTGGATGAGTTGTGTGGAAAAAGTGGGTTAAAAATTATAAAGAAAAATTAACCTTTTCATAATACTCTATTTTTCTGATGTGGGACTGCATTGTATGAACATTTCATTCATCATTAAACATTTGCCAACTTGCATCAGATAAATTACTGTTACATTACCATTAATATAGGTGAACATTTAGTTTAACACTACTGCATAAGCTCACTGTTGGCATAATATTATGAGAAGCTATGAATGTATTAACTTCATTAATCCTTACTAAATCTATTTTTGTAATAAAATTTACTCAAAAGGTTGACTATTTTATCAGCACTGCCCATTAATAATTTTGTTTGTATTTTAATTAATTATGGTGTTAATGTAATACAACAATAATGGCTTTATTACATCAACAACTTCATTATTACAAAGTTACACAGACAATCAAAATTTTAATATTTTGTCATATTCAGTCCTGCTGTAAACAGACAGACACACATGCAGCTGAGATGTTTTAGTAAGTATATAATGAGTATAGGTTGAGACAGTGAGGCATGTCTGTAAATGCAGTTTGTGTTACTGTGTGTCAAGGATGTGCTACTGGAAAAGTGTCTGTCATTCTTGACAATGTGTTAAGACCTAACCTCACAGGTATGAGACATTAAACACCCGCACACACACATACACACACACACACCATGCACAGGATGGAAATGACGCCCCTCTTTATAGTCTTTGAAATATCAAAGAGACCTGCAGTGCAGGTCATGGGAACTCAACAGCACATGGAAATACTAATGACTTATTGTTCTCTAGCATGTGTTAGTGTGTGTGTGTGTGTGTGTGTGTGTGTGTGTGTGTGTGTGTGTGTGTGTGTGTGTGTGTGTGTGTGGCCTGAAGGGGTAGACCTGACAGGAACGCTATTAAAAACAGTGGAGGATGCAAATATCCACTGTAAAATGACAGAACCCACTGGACAGATAACGGACACTTTTCAGATGTCAATCCACTGTACACAGTACCATCAACACACTCCAAAATACACTCGCACAA